>CM046802.1:3975171-4257671 GCA_025617405.1 Perca schrenkii | reverse complement strand
CATATATATACACACACACACACACACACACACACACACACACACACACACATATATATATACACATATATATATATATATATATGTGTATATATATGTGTATATATATGTGTGTATGTATGTATGTGTGTATATATGTATGTGTATATATGTATGTATGTATATATGTATATATATGTGTATGTATATATATATATGTATGTGTGTATGTATATATATGTATGTATGTGTGTGTGTATATATATATATATATATATGTGTGTGTATACATATATATACATATATATATATATATATATATACATATATACATACATACATATATATACATACATATATATACACATATATATACACATATACACATATATATATATATGTGTGTGTGTGTATATGTATATGTCACATTTGTTTGCATGTTTGCAGGCGGTTGTACCCAGACATGGCGTTCTTCCAGCGTCCTACAGATTACCCTTGCCAGCTTATCTTGGACCCTCAGAATGATTATGAGACGCTGCGTCGACGAGTTGAACAAACCACCCTGAAAGCACAAACTGTAAACCGCAACCGCAGTGGAGTCACCAATGTGAGTGTGTGTGGGGGGCTGGGGGCGGGTTTTAACGTGTCCAGCATATTAAGTGCAGATATAAGTACACTTTTGAACCACTCATCACATTGGCGTGAATTAGATCCACCGCACAGCACTTATTTTAAAAGAAAATACTTCCCTTTTAAAGCTGGTTAGCCTGTTACTCCGGTTATTTCCTTAAAAGCTATGTAACATTTAGAAGGCTATTTTTTAAACAAAGTCCAGCGCACTGCTCACTCCATATAAAACGTTAGATTACATCACTTCCAGCCAACTTCACTGAGAACAAAAAATCTCCTCCAAAACACCCTCCGAGCTTCCAGTCCTGGCAGCACGGCTAACTAGCTCTACAGTTACAGCTACAGTTAGCCTTTAGCCTTACTTTAGCAACAAGGAAGGAGAAGAGATACAGTTTTGAATAAAATTGCATTTTACACTCTGTTGTTACATATTACACACAGGCCCGAAATACACACGCGCACAAACAGCACCTTATACATGCACTAATTGGAGAGAGATGTAGAGTGAGGGGGCTGTGGTGCCTTGCTCAAGGGCATCTTGGCAGTGAATTTGCACCTCCAGGGCTCCAGACTGCGACCAAATGGTCGCATTTTGCGACCAAAATTAGAGAGTGTGCGACTGAATTTTACATCCAGTCTCACAATTTGCCCCCGTTTTTTACACGTTAAATGTCGAAATGTAGGTACCTGAGCGTGTAAGCGCAAGCTTATCTGTCCTCTCTGAAAATTGACAGAGAGCGGTGCTCCGACACAAACTCACACACTCGCACACACACGCAGAGGTGCGATCGGCGCAAACTACGTCGGCTATTTTGTTGAAGTCACAGTGAGTGATGCCGATAAAGTGGTTTCAAGTACGGTTACAGTTTTTAAAAACTTCACGCAGACAGCGTTTGCTGCGATATGATATTAAAAACAGTCACGGTGCTGTTGACATTATACTTCCTCTGAGACAAGCAGCAGGCTCAACAGTGTGCAACTGTGCCCTGGGGACTGACTGACAGGCTGAGGTTGTAAGGCAAGGCAACTTTATTTCTACAGCACCTTTCAGCAACAAGGCAACTCAAAGTGCTTTACATGAAACATTAAAGAGCAATTGAAAACGGTCATGATGAAAATACAACAGGCAACATACAAGTTACAGTGAGTAAGAAATGAATAATTATTCAATTTAATAGGTTGTAGGGATGGGTTTGGGAGGAGAGAGGGAGGGGTTTTATTTTTGTTTAATTTCTTTAGAGTGTAACATATTCTAATAAAATAACATAATGTTCTAAGTACATAGGATAAATAGGTTTGGAATTATTTTTACAACTGAAATAATTGTTTTGTAATTACAGAGGGAAAGTACCGAAAAAATGTACCATCATTTCGGGTATCTGTACCAATATTGGTTCAGATGCGAAAGGTACCCAACATTAAGGGTAGTAGCCTAAACAATACATGTTTAATTTTAAGGTGAATTCATTGTAGTTGTAGACCAGAGTTGGTATATTTTTTAAATATTTTGTTTACTGTCATGACAGTGATGGTGCCTTCTATGTTGCATCTTCAAAAGTGACACTGAATTTGAAACAGAACATTGTAATTTCTGCATCTATTATCAAAGTATTTATTAGTAATACAGTGGAAATTAGTAGAAAAGTGAATATTTGGTTAGCATGTTGGTTTACGGTGTGTGCCCCTAAATTTTCTGGTTGTGCCCCTAAAATTTTCAGTAGGGGGCCACTGTGCTCCTAGTGAAAAAAGTTAGTCTGGAGCCCTGACCTCTCCAGCTACCAGCCCAACATCAGTAGTCAACCTCTGTTTCCCAAGCCAGGTACCTAGGGAATGAGCTACTCCTCACCCTTTAACTACTCTAACTGTATACAGAAGCACAGACTCTCAAGTTTTGCTTTGAGAATCACATGTAAGAAGCGCTAAAGAGCTTCAAACGGGACAGTAGTTGAGACACTCTTAAAAAAAAAAACTTGAACTCCTAAGAATATTGATTACCAGGTTACGGGACAGTGATTATCACTTGCCTCCGTACTCTTTTCCGTTAACATCTCATTTTCTTTTTCCTATATAAATATCTTTGTTGAAAACAAACACTGTATGTGCTATATATAAAACATCTTCTTTTTTGTATATGCATATATTTGTTTAAAACAAACACTGTATGAACAATGGCACTTTTTTACTAAACTAAATCTACTCTCCCAGGTCAGCTCCCCTGGAAAGGCATTTAACTTGTATCCATCTAACGAATATGAAGTGCTGCCCAATGGGAGTGAAGCACACTGGGAGGTGGTGGAGCGAATCCTCTTCATCTATGCCAAACTCAACCCTGGGATTGCCTACGTACAGGGCATGAATGAGATCGTTGGGCCAATTTACTTCACCTTTGCCACGGACCCCAACAGCCAGTGGAAAGGTTGGTAACATTTGAAATGAATATATTAACATTTGGGTTTTTTCACGTGTTGGGAATCAACATTACAAGAAGGTAAAGTCCGCACAACCTCTTAATGCTCCGGACAAATACTGTAATGGTCCAATTGAGGCACACAACAGCTGTGTTCGAAACTGTTCCCCATCATGAAATAGCGCACTGTGTAATGTGTTCGCCATTTTGTTGTGGTGTTCGAATTTATGCAAGGATGTGTTTTCAGTGAGTGTCCGAAATCTTGTTTGGTCGTTCCCTATATAGTTGACTATTTAATAAACACTATACAGGCAATAGTGAGTGAGTGAGTGAATGAGGGAGTGGTTCCGAACACAGCTAACGTTTTCTGGGAGTGGTTCCGAACACAGCTAACGTTTCTGCCCACAATTTGGCCTTCCTCAGGTGTATTTGATTGCGTTGAGCCAGGACCCTTGTCTGTTTTCATCGCATGATCAGCGGTCATGTGATATGTGAAAAATACACATACTTTGTAATTCTATTCAGACATAGATGTACATACTAATACTATTCAGATTGAGCAATTAAGATGACAAAATAATGACCTCACTGTTTCACTTTACAGTTAATGCATAAACCTGTTTCAGACTAGCAGACTCCAGCGGGTGTGACTCTTAAAAATACAATTCAAATTCCTAGCACAACAATTTAAGATGGCTACACATTTTTCAAAAGGTGACCATGAATAAGTGTGACACAATGTTTACAAAATAGATCAAAATGAGCAGTTTAAAATAGGGCTTGTTAAGATGACAAAACACTGGCCTCACAGCTGCACTACAGACAACTTAAGTGTCAAAGATTAAAAATAGTTGCAATTTGGCGCAAAAGACAATGTCAAGCCAACAGTTGAGGCAGCCACTTTTTCCACTATTTGTGGTCTGCATGCTCATTTCTTATGTCTCTATTGGCAGATTACAAGTGAGTTTGACTCTTACAGCTTGTAAAATGAAACAGTGAGGTCATTATTGTGTCATCTTAATCGCCCAATCTGAATAGTATTAGTGTATACATCTATGTCTGAATTGTATTTTAATGTATGTGTATTTTTCACACATCACATGACCTCTGATTAAGTAATGCAATGAAAACAGCTGAGGGACATGGGTCACTGCAATCAAATACACCTGAGGAAGGAAGCCCAGATTGTGGGCTGAAACGTTGTGTGCCCTATTTACACTATTAAAGTTTTCTTCCGCAGCATTAAGCTGTTGTGTGCACTTCACCTTCTTTGAACATTAACTTTTTTTGTCCTGCACCACCAACTCCATGGATGTGCACAACATTGTCTTTTTTTTAAATTGCTGTCTGCTTCATTGTTCAGAGCACGCTGAAGCGGATACATTCTTCTGTTTCACCAACCTGATGTCGGAGAACAGAGACAACTTCATCAAGAGCCTGGATGATTCTCAGTGCGGCATCACATACAAGATGGAGAGTGTGTACTCCATGCTCAAAGACAAAGACCTGGAGCTCTATTTAAAGCTGGTATGGTCAAGGCCACATTCCCACTTTTTAGGGAGCTATCGGGATGTTTTAAACTGCTCTCTCAGGCTTCCCTCTAAAAAATCAGTGATTCCTCAGACAGACCCAGGCTCTTGATGGGCGGCCATCTGCCAGTGCCGGTTGGGACACAGAGACCTTGATACAGATATAGAGAAATATTATTCATAATAAGTATAGCAGTTGGTATGATAAACAGTGACAGTTATATTAGTCTCCCTTTGCCAGACCTTCCTCCACAGCATTTCGGGATGGGAGAAAAACGTGCTCCGGTTTATTGGCATTACTTTAAACCAATTAAAATTGTCATGGGCGAACTTGTTTTGAAGAAGGATTAGGAAAACTTCTGTGATTCCAGCTTGTTAAATGTGACTAATTTCTAGTTTATTCACTCCTCTGACAGTAAGCTGAATATCTTTGAGATGTGGATAACACAAGACCTTTCAGGACGCCATCTTGGGTTTTGGAAAACACATTTATCCCCATTTTATGTCATTTATTAGACCAAACAACTAACCTTTTAATCAAGAAAATAATCAACAATGAAAATAACCGCTTGTTGCAGCCCTAGAAAAATGCTCATCACAAGTTCACAGAGCCTAATGTGCGACGTCTTCAAAATTGCTTGGTTTGTCCAACCAACCGTACCAAACCCCAAAATATAGAGTTTGCTATCACACAAGACAAAACAAATTTTAGAATTAATATTTAATGATACATTTCAACTTTTACTGACTTTGCCATAACACATATAAAGTAAAACTATATGTTTGGTGTACATAATTAGTGAGAGAGACGAGAAAGAGATTGAGGGAGAGACATTCTGAGTCTCAGAGTGGGTTGAATTTCTTTCTTCATAGTTACTAATATTTAAATTTTTGAATCTATTACAGTTCAAAGTTATCGTTCCAATCTAACAAATGTATAACATTTAGCTGTAACCCTTTTTTCAAGTCTATCTTTAAAAGAACAATGATATGCCAATGTCCTCTGTTTTCCCCTCATTTTTTTTTTTTTCTGTCCTCACAGGAAGAGCAGAACATCAAACCGCAGTATTTCACATTCCGCTGGCTGACCTTGTTGTTATCTCAGGAGTTCCTCCTGCCAGACGTCATCCGCATCTGGGACACCCTGTTTTCTGACCAGGACAGATTCCACTTCCTCATCCTGGTCTGCTGCGCCATGCTCATGTGAGCTTTTCACATTATCCTCCCTGTACTCCTTGATAACCTCCAGGGTGCGTTTTGTGAAAAAAGCCAAAGGGGGGAATGTTTTTTTTGATCACGCACAACAATATAAAACATGAATTAAATCCCCCTTTCAATACCATGGAATTAATGAATTGTTTATTTCCGTGTCTATATCCGGATGGGCTGTTTACACAGCCCATCCATAGAGTTCCAAACAGTTTGGTTCCGGAAGTAAAAACCCCATTGATTTTCTCCATAAGGATTTAGATTATCAGCCATAATGTCTAAACCATCCGAGGTAGACTGACCACGAGCTACGTGGTTGTGAAACGGAAGCTTCTGCTCCTGTAGAAGCTAGAAATCAACCTTGTTTTAAGAAAAACATGTCTTATCTGCGATCTTATGGAGAAATGCTACACTACCCACAATCCTAAGCATAACGGAAATGTCTCTGATTGGTCCAACTCGCTCTTACCATAGAAATGTTTACCGTACCTGCAAAACCGCGAATGGCTAGAGCAACTCAAGCTTCTGCCATTGAAGTCTATGATAGTTTCCGTACACAGTCTTCTTACCTTTCCCTTTTTTGCCGTTTTTTCCAAAATGTTTTTTGCGCTGAATCAAATGTGTTATGCTCACTATTCATCTCATAGCTGGTTGGCTTGGTTCCAGAATTCAAACTCTTTATTTAAGCAATATTCAAAACGTCAATGAAAAAATTGAATGGGGAAAAACACATCTGGAACCAGAGCCGTTTAAAAAGGGGGCGGTCACTGTTGAGCTCTATTATAGGATTGTTCAGACACATTCAATGAACTTTCCTAGTGCTGACTAGGGGTGGTACGGTTCATGAAAAAACACCCGAACTACTGGGTTCGCTAGTCTCGGTTCGGAGCATGTGTGTACCGCACGGTTCGTCAGTACACTGTTGATGTGCACTAACCTCTTACTGCCGTAGTGCCCAATTTCGACACCTATGTTAAAACAACCCATGGCAGCTGATTGGACGATTGCGTCACATGGGTCTGGCTGGTCCCTAATTTCAAAACAGACTGTCATGGCGGCTCGTTCAGAATACAATCTCATATTGTACTAAAATAGTTTACCGAAACGTGTTTCTGAAAACATTTTAAGCGAGAAATAGGCCATGCAGTTGCTGAATCGGTCTTCATTTCAGATCGACAAAGGTCAGTTTAAATTATTTTCGTCAGATTTTGAGAGACACCGAGCCGACCGCTCCTCAAGTGGAGTGGGGTGCTGCTGCCGCTGCACGTCACGTCACCTGCAGAAATGTGAAGTGGGAGAGAGGCTGCCCAGAGCTGGAGGATGCGCCAGCGTCGTTTATAGTCTGGTGTGTGGGAACATTTGGGATTTCATGTTACCTATGATGAAATAAAACAATATAGAACTGCCACTGTGTGCATGTTTTGTGCAACATGCATTCAATATGCTAATTTTAGCTATATGCTGAAGTATATTCTGGAGTTTTTTGAAAAAACAAAAAACAAGAACCATACAGAACCGAAAACCGTGACCCTAAAACCGTGATACGAACCGAACCGTGGGTTTTGTGAACCGTATCACCCCTAGTGCTGACACTAACAAAATGTATACAAAAAGGTTACAAGTATAAAACTAAAAAGATAAAGAGTAAATACAGGTAGGGTACTAACACAAAGTTGACATTTCAATATAAAAGCCTTTTCAGACCAAAATAAATTATAGTAGAATTTAGGGCTGTGCAATATATCGTGTTATTTATTTTTTTTAAAGCGTTGTCAAAATATCAACTGGCGCACCAAACGCATGGCGAAAGTCTGCGACACACCCAGAGAGTTTCTGCGTCTGCCAAAATCAAATATCCAACATCTGCTTAACGCAAGTTATGTCGTTATCGCGGTATTAAACAACGTTATAGCCTATCGCATAGTTTCCTCATATCGTAGCAGCCCTAGTACAACTACAAGTACAAAATAAACAGATTACGAAGATACTGTAGGTATTCCAAATTAGGCCTACCTTTTGTCCCCACTGGGGATAAAAAATAATTCAGCAAGGCAGGGATATATATAGACCACAAATGGAGAAATCTCACCCCCTAAAAAAATCGGTACCCTGGATACCTCTGACTCTTTATGTCAATCATTGTTTCTGTTGTCTTCTCCTGTTCACAGACTCATCCGAGATAACTTACTGGCAGGAGACTTCACAGTCAACATGAGATCACTGCAGGTTAGGCTTTTTTAAAAAAATTTTATAATACACCGTGAAACATAAAAATCTCAAAGCTTCATATGTAGACATGCAGTGCAGACGATATTCTTATCACAGTTTTCGTTTCTTCAGGATTACCCTATCTCAGATGTCCACACCATCCTGATCAAGGCCAAAGATCTGCAGGACAACTCCTAACCGGTTTACTTTTTTTCCTCCTGCCTTTTCTGCTCCGATGTGGTAGGTGAGAGTTTAAACATTACAAAACATTGTCACGTCAAACATGTACCGTGGAAGAACTTGATCAATGAAGAGCTTGGACAGAAAAGCCCAGCATACTGCTTTGTACTTGATGTCTGATGATTGCTCAGTGGGGGACTGCCGTGAAACCTTTTGAGGACGTGCTGAAACTATTCCTTTCTTGAAGCGAAGAGAAGATGCCACTTTGCTTTTTGATGCATTATGGGAAAAGGCTACCTTGGTACGTGGTCCTCCTCCTCTCACAGCCATCTCTCCCATGGAGACTTGTTGTGTTCAGATAATGATGATTGTACTGAACATCTTAGGGAGAGGGAGCCACATAAGTCCTACACTACAGATCCTAGTTTATCATGAAAACCTAGCAGAAATGTTTAACAACAGAGCCAAGGATTCAGATGGAGCAAATGTTTCATTGGGTTGAGCAAAAGCGCATGTTTGTTCTTTAAAGGAACACGCCGACTTATTGGGAGTTTAGCTTATTCACCGTAACCCCAGAGTAAGATAAGTCGATACATAACCTTCTCATGTCCGTGCGTGTTGTAACGCTGTCTGACGGCTCAACCGGTAGCTTAGCCTAGCACAGAACCTGCAGGTTACTGGTTCCAACTAGCCTACTGCTCCGAATAAGTGACAAAATAATGCCAACATGTTCCTATTTACATGTGATTTGTAGAGTCACAGCGTGTACAAAAAACAACGTAACATGAGACACAGCCATCTTCTAACCGTAAACAAACTGGGAACTATATTCTCAGACAGGCTTGCTGCAAAGCAAATCATTCCGCCCAAGTACTATATTCTTCCGCCTGAGAGACTCGTCTTGGGTTACGGTGAATAATGTCAATTCCCAATAAGTCGGCGTGTTCCTTTAAGATTTTTTAGAAGTTGGACGTTTTTAATGTAAGAAACTTGTATGCCTTATCTGTTTTAATTATGTGAAACAGGAGACAGTATTTCTGGGTACATTTTCTGTTTGGATAAAATAAATCAGAAGTGATGGGCCTGGCCTATTGAATATTTTATTATTAACATTATGCATCAACACAATGCCTTTTTGTCCCATTGGAAATGTAATTTGATGGATTTCCTTGTAAAGTCATATATTACTTTGACAGAACAAAGTACAATTTCAAAGAACCATCTGAAGAGATTGTTTCTTTTCACACTGAACATTATTTGCTGAGCTTTTTTCTCCAACCTGGGGTTACAAGTATCTCTATAATAGCTTCATTACAATACTTTGTACCAAGGCCATGGTGAATCATTCCTTGTGATTGACCATAGGGGGTATGCTATTTTCATATAATGCGTGGCATAGCAGCACCATCTCTATTCATAAGTTAACTCCTAGTTACAAGGCTGCTGGTTTCTGCTGTTCCTAGCCTACAGTAATTAGGCTCAGTATTGTTTGAAATGTAGCAAATATTAATGAAATACAATACGGTACCAACAGGTTCCAACATTAGCACCATCTACTAGCCTAATCCTGGTAAAATATGCAAGTGGCAGGTAGATCTGCTTCTCTCACCAGCCAAAAAAACGATGTTGATCTATTGAGTGGCTGGTAAAATTTGAACATTCACTAGCCATTTGGCGGGTGGACAAAAAAGTACATTTTGGACTGGGTACCAATGCACAAATGAGTTTTGGTACAGATACTACAATTGTACTTTTTTTCATTACTATGAGAAACATAACTATGTTTTCCTACTATGACAAAAGACGCCAACATTTTAAAATGTTAAGATGTCTAAATACAAGCAGCTGGCTAAGAATTGTGCCTAAAACTTTGATTGACATTGGAATTATGTGATAAAAGAATTAAAGAAGTAGAACAGATCACTATTCTGACCAGACATTCAATGCCAACTGTTGATGCCTGAACGTTTCCAATCATCTGTGCTAAGGATACATTTCAGTCAGTAACAAATAAATTGACATTTGAGAGCCGCTAATGATTCTACAGTTTGTTGGGGAAGGAAAGTAGCAGTAGTAGTAGTAGTAGTATTTATTTTGTGTCCAACAATTATGTCAACACCACACAATGTCCATTTAATGGGATGTGTTCAGTCAAATATTTGATCACTGGCAACATTGAAAATGGCCTAAGCTACATAATTCCTTCACCCTGTGCTATTATTTAAAAACAACAAAAAAAACAAAACACACACCAAACATAAAACGCTTAGCAACCACATTGAACATTATAAAAAATGAGTGGAAATTGATTTTAAAGTAGGTCATAATATTTGCTTGTACATTGAAAGCTAACCTATGTTCAGATGTGATACCATAATATTCATTTGATGATGTTATGGTAGCTACAAAAGGCTAGCATGACTGAAAATTGGGTATCAGTAAGAAAAATAAACAGAAATTTGGCCCAAGACCGCATGTGTGTAAGGGGACTAGAAGATGTTGTATGCATGCCTCAGCAAAATGCATATTGTTAAGAAAAATGTGGTCAACTCTCTTATTGCTTATTTGCTTAATTGTGAAACCTGTCAATCAGTGTTTCCCAAAGCCCAAGATACTAAAGATTTTCCATTCACTGGCAAAGAGGATGGAAGAAACTAGAAAATATTTGCATTTAAGAAGCTGGAATCAGACTCAAACCAAAAATGAATTATCAAAACAGTTGGCAGTGAATTGAATAGTTGACAACTAATCAAGTAATCAATTAAACTTTGCAGCTCTATCTTATTTTGCTGTTTAGCTAGCAGCATTTGTTGGAACAAAGGACATAAAAAGGACTGAAGCGGTAATGTTAAGTGCAAAAAAAGCCTCTTAACTTAATGATTAGGACTAGAGTCCCACTCTTTACTCTTTCCCTTTTTATCTGTTAGCTTACATAGCAAAAATGTAAGTGGAGTGACAAGCAAGCTGAAGGAGCATGACCGAACAACATTTCAGTTCTAAACTCCTGTTTCACACTGGAAACAGGGTGTTTTTTGAGGTAATAAAAAGCCTTGTTAACCTGGAGTTAATATATTAACTACTCCAGGGTTAATGGTGCAGGTTAACCTTTGGTTAAGTGCTATAATGTTCAGTAGGAACACGAGCACAGCTTGACAGCGTTTTGATTCCCATCCCTTGTATTATTGGATCTTGTTTTGTTCACATACTATATGATCTATATGGCAGACTGCTCGTGGCTTTATTAAGTCTAGATTATAATTTGAATGTAAATGTGTATCTGCAAATGTATGTCCAGTCACAAGTTTGGAACATGTTAATAAGGTTAAGAAGATATTTTGCTGATTTTAAAATCCAGCTCTGTGTCATGGCAGTGTTGGGAGTGTGTGCAGATGAATGGTGTTTGGCTTGCTCCTGTGGCCGCAGCGCACAGAGCTCAGAGCAGCCCAGGTCTGCCGAGATCCCCTGGGGTATTTCGGCAGACCTTGGCTGCTCTGAGCTCCGTGTACTAGCGCCATGGAGGGAAGCCACACATAGTTTGCCACACCAGGATGACACAGAGCTGGATTAAAAGTTGACAAAATATCCCTTTAATCAGTGGGGAAACGGACAAGAAGTCTTCTCAGACAGCTGTGTAACAGTTTAAATGTATAAATGTATAAATATGATGATGCTACTTTGGTTTATTGAATCATTGAATGCATACTCACATGTTGGCATGTAGATTGGTAATGAAATGTTTCTCCATCTTACATATGAACAAGGATGTAACCAAAATTGTTGCTGAAGAGGTTGTTGTAACTCACTCAGTGTCCTCTCATCTTGTACAAAGTTCAGGATTTTTTTAAATATGAGCCTTCACATACAGGTCCAAAGTGGTAACATATACAATTTCCAGGGCAACTGAGGTATTTCTCTAATGTATCATTGTAAAATTATCTTTATAGGCACTTGGATGGGGCATTAAAAACTATTTTCCCCGTCTTGCTTTTTCTGCTGCCGAAGATGGCATCAAATTTTACTTGATCATTGTAAATCAAAATACACTATTGTAATGTTCTCTTTAATATTGTTGAGGGTTGTGTATGTGGAAGCTCTGTTTACGTTTAACAAACCGTATGGGACAATGCAATGCTTCTAATTGTGTATGTTAGTTATTTGCATGATTCCAATTTTGTAAGCACATTTTTGTAAAGTCTCCAGTGTTAAGACTTGTGTGTTTTTACATGTTTGCAGAGTGCATTAAAATGAATGATGGTATGAATCAAATGTCCTACTTTGTGAAGTGGTGTTACTAAACAGCAATAATAACCTGAGAGGAAATATTCCCGTCTCAGTGGTTTTAATTCATATCTGAAAAAATGCCTCAGGAAATGTTTCAGCTCCATATTGTTCCAGGAATTAAATAATGTATAAATGTATGTACAGCGAAGCATGGTGCATGCTTCTCATCTTTTTCAAACCTCAGGACACATAACACATTTACTGTCAAACACAGGTGTAATTGTAATGGCTAATGGCTGCATTCCATTCAGGTGTGCCAAGTCATGGTATTGTGCAAGCTGGCTCACTGGGCTGACTTAGACGTCCGGTATACTCGCCGTTCCTGACCTGTCGCGCGCCAGTGTGACGTCATGGGAGCGCCGTAACTATTTCTAGTCGCTGTCACTACCCGATGTGAGTCGAGTGCGCTCAGATTTAAACTGTTTACGGCATAACGTGTCATACTGAAATTTGTGAAATCCATAAAATAATACTTTTCTCTTTACAAACAATAACTGAAGATGGAAATCATTTCAAAAACGTATTTGCTATCTATGATTGTTTGATTGCTATCGTTAGCTCAAAACGCTATTCAAGTGACGGCCTTTGTTGTGTTTGATTGCTAACTTGTAGCCAGCAGTGAACGAATTTCGTTGTAGGTCAATTTTGACTGTATTGACATTAGCATCTTGTAGGATACATGCGCGACTCCCATCTGCACTCGACTCACATCGGGCATTGACAGTCGCGACACTAGTTGCAGTCTTTTCCTGAACAGAGGTGGCTCAACTCAGGAAAGGCTACCGACTTTGCTGTTTCTACGGACTAGAAGAAGAAGAAAAAGGTAAACAATGGCGAAGAGAAGCACTTCGAATACTTCAGAATGGCTGCACAACGATTCAATGACCTACTTCGTCGGATCAAGCCTTTCATTCACCAAAAAAGAACTCATCTTAACCCAGTAAGTTTACAAGCGAGACTTGCAGTCACTCAGAGAGTCCTGGCATCATGTTGCCCTCAAACTCCTCCATGCTTCTTGTTTCCACTTTGTTGTGCACCGCTGAAAAAAATAGAGTGGTGCACGACCTCTGGTTGTACACTTAAAATCCTGGCGCGCCAGCAAGATCTACGTTGATGTCACATTGGCGCATGACAGGTCGGGTGCAGCGACTGTACAGAGGCCTTTACCGGGACATGCCTACCATACACTAGAAGACTGAAAAGACTAAAGTCTGACACCATCTCACATCTTAAGACAATCTGTCATAATGTCACTGACTTAAAACTTAATAACAATAAAATCAAAAAAATGTTTGATTTTGTCGGAACGTCAAGACAGAAAAAAAAAAAAGACAGTTGGGACTGAGTTTTATGACCACCTGACCCCCCATCTGTTTGGGCTTGTCGATTGTCTGAGAAGAGACCCCCTCACCCCATACTCCCGCAGCACCTCCCACAGTATCTCTCGGGGGACCTGGTCGAACACCTTTTCCAGATCCACAAAACACATGTTGGGCATACTCCCAGGCTCCCTTCAGGATCCTTACGAGAGTGAAGAGCTGGTCCGTTGTTCCATGACCAGGACGAAATCCGCATTGTTCCTCTTCAACCCGAGGTTCGACTATCGGCCGAACCCTCCTTTCCAGCACCTTGGAGTAGACTTTACCAGGGAGGCTGAGAAGTGTGATACCCCTGTAATTGGCACACACCCTCTGGTACCCCTTTTTAAAAAGGGGAACCACCACCCCGGTCTGCCACTCCTTTGGCACTGTCCCAGACTTCCACGCAATGTTGAAGAGGCGTGTAAACCAGGACAGCCCCTCCACACCCAGAGCCTTGAGCATTTCTGGACGGATCTCATGAATCCCCGGGGCTTTGCCACTGTGGAATTGTTTGACTACATCAGTGACTTCCGCCTGGGAAATTGACAACGATCCCCCATCATCCTCCAGCTCTGCCTCTAATATAGAGGGCGTATTAGTCGGATTCAGGAGTTCCTCAAAGTGCTCCTTCCACCGCCCTATTACCTCCTCAGTTGAGGTCAACAGTGTCCCATCCTTACTGTACACAGCTTGGATGGTTCCCCGCTTCCCCCTCCTGAGGTGGCGAACAGTTTTCCAGAAGCACCTTGGTGCCAACCGAAAGTCCTTCTCCATGTCTTCTCCAAACTTCTCCCACACCCACAGCTTTGCCTCTTTCACGGCAGAGGCTGCAGCCCTTCGGGCCCTTCGGTACCCTGCAACTGCCTCCGGAGTCCTCTGGGATAACATATCCCGGAAAGACTCCTTCAGTCGGACGGCGACGGCTTCCCTGACCACAGGTATCCACCACGGTGTTCGTGGGTTACCGCCCCTTGAGGCACCTAAGACCCTAAGACCACAGCTCCTCGCCGCAGCTTCAGCAATGGAAACTTTGAACATTGTCCACTCGGGTTCAATGCCCCCAGCCTCCACAGGGATGCATGAAAAGCTCCGCCGGAGGTGTGAGTTGAAAGTCTGTCGGACAGGGGCCTCCTCCAGATGTTCCCAATTTACCCGCACTACCCGTTTGGGGTACCAGGTCTGTCCAGAGTCTTCCCCCACCCCCTGACCCAACTCGCCACCAGATGGTGATCGTTTGACAGCTCCGCCCCTCTCTTCACCCGAGTGTCCAAAACATACGGCCTCAGATCATATGAAACGATTATAAAATCGTTCACTGACCTTCGGCCTAGGGTGCTCTGGTACCAAGTACACTTATGAGCATCCCTATGTTCGAACATAGTGTTTGTTATAGACAATCCATGACTAGCAGACTAGAAGTCCAACAACAAACAACCACTCTGGTTTAGATCAGGGAGGCCGTTCCTCCCAATCACGCCTCTCCATGTGTCTCCATCATTGCCCACATGCGCGTTGAAGTCCCCCAGCAGAACAATGGAGTACCCCACTGGAGCCCATGCAGGACTCCACTCAAGGTCTCCAAGAAGGCTGAATACTCCGAACTCTTGTTTGATGCATATGCACAAACAACAGTCAGAGTTTTCCCCCCCACCACCCACAGGCGACCCTCTCATCTACCGGGGTAAACTCCAACGTAGCGGCGCTCAGTCGGGGGCTTGTGAGTATCCCCACACCCGCCCCGCGCCTCACACCCTGGGCAAATCCGGAGAAGAAAAGAGTCCAACCCATATCCAGGAGTATGGTTCCAGAACCGAGACTGTGCGCAGAGGTAAGCCCCACCAGATCTAACCGGTAGCGCTCCACCTCCCGCACCAGTTCCGGCTCCTTCCCCCACAGAGAGGTGACGTTGCACGTCCCCAAAGCCAGCGTCTGCTGCCCAGGTCTGGTCCGTTGAGGCCCCTGACCTTCACTGCCACACATGTGGCAGTGCACCCGACCCCAGCGGCTCCTCCCACAGGTGGTGGGCCCATGGGCTGGAGAGATAGGAGCCACGTAGCTTTTTCGGGCTGTGCCCGGCCGGGCTCCGTGGCAAACCCGGCCACCAGACGCTCATAGGGTTTTTGAACCATTCTTTGTCTGGCCCCTCACCTGAGACCACTTTGCCTTGGGAGACCCTACCAGGAGCACAAAGCTCCAGACAACACAGCCCTCAGGTTCATAGAGACACACAAACCTCATCACCACGATAAGGGGATGGTTCCCGGAGAGGACAAAACAATGTCAATTTGCTAAATAAAACACATTAAATTACATGCATTATTAATGTCACTTGTTTTTATTTTCAACAAATTGTGTATCCAAATACAATACACATTTTGTATGGGCTCTTAAGGCAAAATATCGGATATGTGGAAATATTCACTGGTCATGTGACAAGGACTGGGAAGATTTTTTGTCACAAAAACGTATAAAAATAATGTGCAATACACTTACAATAAACTTGCCTCAAGCTTCAACCAAGAAAACCTTGCTGTACACAGTTTCAGATAATAGGAAACAGAACAGACTTAAAGTGCAATAGCAACAGTAAGTGCTCAGTTCAATATATTTCTTCTTTTAAACTGGCCTCAAAAACAAAGTACACAGTTGCCATACAATGTGTGTTTAAAGTATACAGTATACCCATTAACCAAACGGAAAGGCAGCGATTGGCAGAACAGGCAGCAAAGTGACAGAACTCTGATCCAATGGAAATCAAATTTGTCAGATTGACAGCACTCTAGCCCAATGGATTGGGGTGGCACCAGGGGGCGGCCAATCATATTTCAGTGCCACCACCCCCCCCTAGACCCGCCCCTGCTTATTCACAAAGACATACTGATTTGTTGTCTGACAAACAGGTTGTATTGTGTGTTTATTTTACTAAATTAAAACATGTCTTAACAATTTATGTCTCGCTGCTTCCTGTCGCTCTGCATGGCTTTTTGAGAAAGCTTATATGTTGCTCTAGCTGTCTTTATGGTGTCTCATTGTCTTGAAAATTAGCCGGCTGGCTAACACTGGAACATTTACTGCAATGTTGACTAATGTGCGTTTTCATATTTGTCACATACTTGTGAGCCAGGTTTATTTGCCCATTTTCTGAAGCCATTATATATTTTGCTTGGAACTTTTGGAATAGCTGACATTTTCAATGGTTTGGATACAGAATAAAAAAAAGTTGAGTTGTTTTCTCATAGTCAACCAAGTTCTCATTAGCAACTAATTAAAAGACATTAAAATAGATAATGAATGGACCCATTCATTATCTATGTTAATGTCTTTCAATTTGCTTGGCTTGGAAAGGGTAGCCCTTTATGGGAAAAAACTGTTGTATGAATTGTACTCTATATTCACCCAATCAGTGTGTCCCTAATGTTGAATATGTTTATGAAAGAAGTCCCGCACCACAGCCTTTTGAGCCAATGGAAACACGCAGTAAGCCAGAGTCCTCTTAGCCTATAAATCTGACGCACCCTAGCGGCAGCAGCAACATTATTTTGCAGCCAGGGGGTGGGTCTGGCTTGTCAGGCTACAGTCCTCTGCCACTGCGAGGTAAGCTTGAAGCTGTCAACAGCAACTCGGCAAAAGACAAGTGAGTCATACTGTAGCCTGCTTTCTACTTTCTTCGACCACTACTAAAAGCTCATTACGCCTTTTCAGAGATGTAACGAGTCCCGAAAAGAAGTTGCCTGAATCATTCAGCACATTACCTCCGATATTAACAAACTAGCAAACAGTGGCTGAACTAGCTAAACGCTAGAACGGTAACGTTAGGTCGAGCTCTGCTGTGGAGCTTTCTATTGTTGCAAGCCTCTTTGCAATTGATGAATACACTCCTTATGGGTAGACACATTTATGTAACTATGTATCTATGCAAGGAGCACTGAACTTGGCCCTAATATGCTGATATCAGGTATTCAACCAGGGGTGGAAAAAAAACGGTATTGTGTATTTACTCACGTAACGTTACTGTACTTTTTGAGGTAACTTTACTTGTACTTGAGTATTTGCATTTTATACGACTTTATACTTCTCTCCACTACATTTCACTTGGTGTTCAAGCATTATTTTTAAAAACGCTAACATGATCAAATTCATGGGAACCAAAAAGCTATATTTTGACTATCCATAGAGAAAACCAGGGGCATGTGGATTTTCTATGAAATGAGAAAATAATGCACTTATGGATTAGTGAGAAAATCAGGGGGCATGTAAATCATGGATACATTTGCTTAAAGTGCTCGTATTATGCTGTTTGGTTTTTTGCTTTTCCTTTTATAGTGTTATCTTTTTGTGCACGTTATAGCTTTACAAAGTGAAAAAGCCCAAAGTCCCCCCCAAAGGGACTTACCATCTCCAACAGAAAACACTGTTCACAAACTGCTCCAAACAGCTCTATTGTAGTCCAGCCTTTACTTCAGAGACAAACGTGGTCACTTTGGAACACACGTTATAATGCTCACCTAGCTGCTAGCGTGGCACGCCCTCATTCTCTGCTTCTGACTGGCTAGTAGTCCTTACAAAGATGGAACAGAAGTGAGATGTCTCACTCTGTAGCTAAAACAGAAAGCTCAACACACAGGGTGATAAGAGGAGCTGCAGCAATGTGCAGTACAACAACAATATTATGTTTTTTGAAAATGAAACCATGTAAACATGTTCTGATATAACCTCTAAAAACAATTATGAAACTGAAAATGAGCTTAATATGAGCACTTTAAGTAAGATAGCTAGTAAGCCATTAGGTAGCCTAAGTAGTTCCCTGGGTAGGTTGTTCCAAAGTTCAAGTTCAACTTTTATCTTCCTTGGGACAACAGCTTGTCAATAGAGCTATCCCTTGCATTGTAGACAATTTGGCTGGCAGTGTGTATAGATTTGTTACCTTTAAAAGAAATTGAAGAGGAAAGAGATCTTTTTGAATCCATTTGACCTTATAGTGGTACGTATTACACTCTGTGTGGTAGTATAATAGATATAGTAGTAGCCTACATACTGTCTGTGCTGACTTGGCACGTATGATAGGATCATGAGTCATGGGCTTGAGTAAAGTGACATTTCAGTAGTGTTGAATGTCCAAATACAGTTTTAAGTTGTGATTGTAAGGGTGGTGGAAGAAGTATTCAAATCCTTTACTTAGGTAAGTACTATTACCAGACTGTGAAATACTCGGTTACAAGTAAGTCCTGCATTAAAGTATTAAAAGTAAAAGTACTCAACGCAGAAAAATCCTCACATTTTAGAAACTGGAAACGATCCAAACAGTTCTGTCAATCAACACAGTGTTTGATCGGCTAATGATTTCAGCTGGACTTGTTGGAATATATATTGTTGGGTAGTTTAATTTTTAATAAAACATATTTTATAACTTACATGTGTTTTGTGTGCAAACATATTAATCACTTAGTCACTTTTTTTTTCTCTTTTTCATCAAACCGCAGTTTTTGCAAGTTCCCGCAATTTCATCGCATAAAATTGCATAAATATCCCGCAGATTCTATTGCATTTTTTAAGAAAACGTGCCGCATAATCAAGGATTTTTGTCCGCAACAATCACAAAAAACTCTTTTCTGGAAGGACTGATAGACTAGTGATTGGCTGTCTAACATAAAGTTACACGAGGCATGCAGGAAGAACTCTATGTTACACACTCACGTATTAGGAGCTGAGATTTGTGCCGTAATGTGTAATGTTGTAATTTCTATAAAATTGGTATCAAAAGTATTGTTTAGGAACCGGTATCAAAACCGTGGTATTGGTACCTGTATTGAATTTTTTTAACGATACCTAGTCCTACGTAAAGTAGGTACACAGATATGTCAATGGCCTGTGTGTATTTAAGATTCTTGTCTTCATTCAGAGGTTTGTCCGATGCAGTACTGCAGTACTCGGGGTGGGGTCCATGGACGGGACTTCCGGGATGTGCTGTTTTCAGGCTACGCTCCAGACGGGGGGATGTTCATGCCCGAGAGTGTGCCTGTGCTGAGCCCGGACACCCTGAGGGGCTGGAGGGGGCTGACCTACACCAAACTGGTGGTGGAGGTTGCCTCACTGTTCATCCCGACTCAGCTGATCCCCAGAGAAGACCTGGAGGGTGAGCTGGTGAAATATTGATGGTTAGCAGAACATGCCATTTGATATTAAGGGATGTTTGGTTTCCATACCATAGGGATAAATGAAAGAAGAAAACTTGGTAACTGTTTCAAATGCATTCAAAACTGGTCTCAAAAATGTAAAGTATTCATGGTTAAGACTAAAGATGCATAAAAGTTGCAAAAAACAGGTGCTGATTTCTAAAAATTAAAAATTAACAAATGTTTATGAAAAAATCAGATCAGAATTGTTTTGTGGTTCGTATCCTATCGACTCCTGGCTTGATGATTGAGTTGATTCTGAAAGCAGTTATGGGTACTCTGAGAAAAAGTGACGCAAAACAGGGTTCAGTTCACAGTGTTCTAAAGTCACACCAGGATACATTTACTAACAACTGCTCCAGTCTCTTCGATGTAAAAAGAGAAGATGGATAAGCCAGGCGAAAGATGCGTAAGCTTTCAGCCGTCCTGATGTCAATGGGGAGCTCATTCCACCATTTAGGGGCCAGGACAGCAAGCAGTCTGGGTTTGGTTGAGTGATTAGTTGTTAGGGGACAGCAAGCAGGTTGGCGATGTGGAGTGGGCGGGTTGGGGTATAGGGCTTGACCATTTCCTTCATATAAGCTGGGCCTGATAAGTTCGTGGCCCTGTATGCAAGTATTAGTGTCTCATACTGGATGCGGGCGAGACCCTAGTACACACATTACGTACACATTTTTAATATGTGTGTATCATTATATGCAAATTTATGATACCAATTAAAACCGATAAGAGAGATTTTGTTCCGTTTTTACCGAATGAAATGAAACATATACACAACACTAACTGAAGACATTTTACATATACAACAAGACATTGACGACAGAACTGCAAATACCAAGAAGGTGTGAATGTGTGATTTTCCCCTCTTTCATCCTTTTTTTTCCTGTCCCAGTCCTAGTGGGTGAAGCCCTGTCTGGTTTCTCAGTGCCTGAGGTGTTGAGAATCGCCCGGCTAAAGGAGGGTCTGTCCGTGCTGGAGCTCTTCCATGGAGACACCTTGGCCTTTAAGGACCTGGCTATGACCTGCACTGTGCGCTTCCTTGACTACTTCCTGCGAAAAGACGACCGCAGTGCTACTGTTCTTGTAGGTAAGACTAACACCTACAGGGCTCCAGACTTTTAAAACGTATGAAGTAGAAGTTTTTTTCATTGGTTACACTTGTGCGCCTAGCTCTTTCATTTAAGTGCCGCAGCATGTAATTTAGATGGGCTTTTGGCACAGCGATAACGCATTTCAAGCGTTACCTTTCTTTCAGTAATTTCTTAATACATTATTAGTGGTGAAGTGCTATTTGTTTAAGTACCGGAGCGCACCTGTGACGCGCACAGTTACATTGGGGCTTGTTTCGACTAGGGATCGACCGAGGCCGATACTGATTATCAGTAGTTAATGAAACCGATAACAGATATTTGGAACCGATATGCCTATAAAGTGAAAATGAAAATCTTTAAGTCAAAATTAAATGCTTTTAGCAATTATTTAATAGATTAGATTAGATTCAACTTTATTGTCATTGTGCAGAGTACAAGTACAAAAAGTGTATAGGCAGGACAAGGAATATATTGTAGTGTTATAAGAGCAGAATAAATATGGCTATGTAATAAGGCTGAGCAATTTTATCGATTCTGCGATATAAATCGATATTTTTTCCCCCAAGAAAGTATTGATTTTTATGCCGCGAGTATCGATACATAAGTCCCATTCAAATCCCCCGTGTTTACCCCCGTTCACGTTGCAGGAAGAGCGATTTGGTCAGCCAGCCGCTAGTGTCGCTGTAGAGCAGCCAACGTCAACTGGCGGCCCGCCACCAAAGCTTTTAGTCTGGCCCCCAGAATAATCATGAATTCACAAAATGTAAAGAGGAAAAAATGCGTTCTGTTATTTATCATTTCAAGCATTAAGAGCAAAAACCCAGCCCCCTGTATTTACATCTCTATTCACATGCCAGGATTCTCTACAGCGATGACCGAGCTCCACACACACGGCTGAGCCGAGATGTGTGTCCGTTAAAACACACACACGGCTGAGCCGAGATGTGTGTCCGTTAAAACACACACACGGCTGAGCCGAGATGTGTGTGCGTTAAAACACACACACAGCTGAGCCGAGATGTGTGTGTGTTAAAGGTTAAAACACGCAGCACCTGACTGGGAACGATACAGAGCTACCAACGGCCGCTGGGGCAGATGAACTCACGCTGGTCTCTTTTCTGTAAATAGGCTACAATTAAAAGGAAGAAGAAAAAAAGTAAGAATAGAAAGTCAATTTTTATCAATGCACTCACCTGTGTAGACCGGCATAAACATGTACAAAGCGATATTTCAATCTGCTCAGTCCACCGCGCTGTTTTACGCAAACACAGCTCTACTCTTACAAACAAGCTAAAACAAAAGCTGCCGGTTTGTAGTCTAACTGTTTATCTTAGTTTGCCGGGAATCCGGACATTTTGACAAATTCTTATAAACCTCACTGTTGGCTGAACAAACCAAACACTCCGCTAGAGCGGACAATCTGGAGCTACTTAATATGCACGTGAATGACGCGATCGTTATGTTCAGTGATGATGATGATGATGGTTGTATTATTTTGCAACATCGTTTCATTGCAAATGAGGCATACATGACGAGTGCATAGCCTGCTTGTCAGTCCATTCATCATTAAAGCTGGGCTTTTGGCTTTTCCACGTCAACTTTTCGCTTCAGCCTTTTTGACAGTGACATGTTTACCTGACAACAGCCTTTCTTTCTGCAAGCATTTTCCACCAATCAGGATGCTGCATACTACATCAATGTTTCCATAATCACAGACTTTAACCATCACTCCTCAGTGAACTACCTCCTAGTCTGAGATCTGTTTCTAGTTAAAGAGCCAGTTATCATTATGGAGTTTCCATGTTTTTTAGGAGTTTGCTCACACTAATACATGTTAAAAAATAGTGGCATTAATTCAGTAAGAAAGTGAAAATTTCGAACAAGAATAGGCATATTAGGTATAAATTCATTTTATTTTCTTTATTTGAAAGTTCGGCCGCCAGAGTGCTTAGAAAAAAAATGTAGTTGATGTTCCCTGCTGTAGACTCTCTGTCCAGTCAGAGACATATATTGTGTAATTGATGTTTTCAGTTCAATTAATTAAATCCAAGTAAATGGAACACTCACAAGATGTTACTAAAATCACTCGGTCCCCTTTAAATCTTTCAGAAAATGATGTAAGTGTATCGAAATAAATCGTATCGAATCGTATCGTGAGCTGAATATCGTGTATCGTATCGTGAGATTAGTGTATCGCTACAGCCCTACTATGTAATATGAACAGTGTATGAACAACATGTACAGATATGTGCAATGTAGTAGCAGTGACATTATACTAGTAGTAAGAATAATATAGATATAGATATATACGGTGTATTATCAGAATACATAATAAGAAAAACAGAATAAATATGGATATTCTGTATGAACCATACAGACAGATATGTACAATATGTACAGCTATGTGCAGTGTGATAACATTATAAGAGTAGTAAGAATAAGTGTATGTGCAGGATGAATAGTATGAAGAGCAGTAGAATATGGCTATGTATAGGTGTAATTACAGTATGTATATTTGTAAATAAATAAATAGAACAGTATGGGTGGGATAGGGTAGTGCAAATTGTCCGGGGGGGGGGGGGGGGCTTAGTAGGTTAATTGTCACCGGGACACAGAGCTGCAGCCAAGCCAAAGTAGACCACTTTTTAATTCATTAACTATCGATTATCAGGCAAATAAAACGATACAGATAATCTGCAAACTGCCAAAAAACGTCGAAGGTCTCCTAATCCGTCTATCCCTAGTTTCGAGGGTTAGGCTTTGTAACCACCGTTACCTCGCTGGCAAGTTTACATAAATTGTAGTCAACCATAAATATAAAATGTAAGGATGGTTTGCTGCTCTTTCATCTTTAATAGTTAACAGTTAGCTAGCTATAGACTGAAAAAAATGTAATTTTACTGTGCCGCTCAAAGGCAACTTTTAGGGTGTAATGTTTTCTTGTCACTCAATGAGAGCCTTTTGTTTGGCTGATGGACCTTTAACCCATCACCTCTCTTCACCTCTATGGCGCTGCGTTAATCTCTATGGCAGCAAGGACATACACAACCCTCACACACTATTCACAGCCAGAAATCTTATCTAAAAGCTTCAAATTACACAAAACCGGTGTACTCATAGTAGTCTAAAGTAAAATGTGCTATTTAAGAAGAAATGTTTTCACGCTGCCCCCGATGCAGTAATAGTCTGGTCATTTGCGTCGGTGTCGTTCAGTTCAGTGAACAGTCAGCACAAAACCTCAGAGGTTTCTGTGAGCTATCCCTGTAAAAAAATAGTTTTTCATGAAAAAACACATCTACAGTTTTTGTTTCTGTCTGATCTGAAGTTGTAAGTATAGCATATAACCTGCAGCGTAAAACCTAAAAGACATGAAACAAATGCTGAAATATTGTAATCAATTTCAGCATTTTTTTTTGTAAACGTAATGCTTAATATAATCACGGTGCAAAGTATTACACTATCACATTTTTTCAAAGGAAAGAATGTCAATAAGTCCCCCTCAGCATTTATATTTGTATATTTGTCTAGTGTTAAATGTCAATATGACAACTTTGACCATTGCATTTGCATATTGTCTCTCTTGCATAACATAGGCAACGCTTTAGTGATAATTGGATCTTCAAGTGCTAAAAAAAAATTATGAATTGCAACCAGATTATGCCACCTGAGAATATTCTATTCTATGAATTCTATTTCTTCACTTGGTGGAAAAAAATCATCACATTATTTTAGACTGTTATAATAAAAAAATATTTACAGTATAGAACAAACACACACACGCAGGTTGCAGTTTTTCACATTAGCTAGAAAAAAATAGTTACTGCAGTCCAAAGTCAAAATACTGGAGAGAGTCGTCTCCCCCCAGCCCCTCCCCAAACGCTCTGTACCCGACTACTACATGGTCATGATTTATTTGAGCTTCGATAAATAAAAAAAGCACTTTCTGGTCTGGGTTGTACTGTTCTTTTTTTGTTTAATCCTCAAGCTGTGACCCCACTTTTGTACAGTCCAAAAACATGCATTCAATCCAGTATTCAAATCAATTTACAACAAGAGAATACATTCTAATTTCAACAAATCCACAACCAGTTGAAACAATGGTTTGTTCATACAAATCTATCATTGCTCATGCTCAGTTTTCTTTGTTCTAATTAGCTTTCATGTTTATGATAGAAGGTGTAAGGTCTTACAGTCAATGTGAAAAGAGCAATAAAAGGCATGCCTTCAAACATTCTCACTTTTACCAAACAGGGAATCATGGCAGGTTAGTTAAAAAACAAACAAATCAATTGTGTTGTTCATTTTACTGGGTTGAAAGTGTTTAGCCAAAGAGTCCCTGAATGGCCAAGAATATACATACTCAAGTTTACTTTAGGTCTAATTTTGGCTGGACCGTAGCAAAAAGGGGCAGTTAACTGTCCGTTAGTAGAGGCTCAGATTGCTAGGCTTTGGTCCACCGAATATTTGAAGAGCAAATTTTCCACTTTGTGCATTAAATGTGGCAGTACATTTGGGGGTAACGGCCACATTCTGTGCTCAAAGGTTTTTGCAGAAGATGGAGATGACATCATTGTCGTCTTGAGGAGGGAAACATTACAGGACTTTATTAGCGACGCGCAGCAACTTTAACTCCTCACTGGCGTACTCGTCCAGCATCTTCCTTCGCCGCCTTCTGTGGCTGGAGTTGCTTGAAAAAAAGCTTGTCTCTGGGAGGTGGCGGTGCTGTGGACTCTGCTAGAAGAGTGCGGGGGCCTTGGCTCGGCCTTAAAGGAGCAGGGCTCCTCTGTAGGGCTGCGGGTCCACAGCTCACTGATCTGAGTTTGAATCAAATTTAGCAGCAGTCGCTGATTGTTTCCTTAAAAAGAAATCACAATTAGGGGGATTTAATATCATGGATTCTATTGGTGGTGTCCCCATTGGACCAAAGTATGGTGGTGGACTGGTAGCTGGAGAGGTGCCAGTTCACCTTCTGGGCACTGCCAAGGTGCCCTTGAGCAAGGCACCGAACCCCCAACTGCTCGGAGTGCCTTTCCATGGGCAGCCCCCTCACTCTGACATCTCTCCATTAGTGCATGTATAGGTTCTGAGCATGTGTGTGTAATTCAGACCTGTGTGTAATGTGTGTAAAAACATTGGAATTTCCCCTTGCGGGATTAATGAAGTATAAATTATTATTATTATTATTATTATTATTATTATTAAAAACTGTTCACCAAGCATTCATAACAATGACAGGGCATTGCTGGGTAAAACAATACACTCAAAGTTGGGCTCCATTTGGTCGGGATGTGAAGATAAGCCTTGTATCACAATGCACCTGACTGCTGTTCTTGCAGTACTTTGTGATACAAAAGTCCAAGAGAGGATGATAATGTTTCATGTAAATGAGTCTCTCTTGTACACATTTGTATCACAAACAAAGAAGAAATCTTAAATGCTCACAGTTTAACACACACACTAACAGTTCATACCATACATGACAGAGGTATAGTTTAAATCAGAAGACAGTTTAACCAGGTTCTCGTCCACTTTGCAGGCGGGTGCCAGACACAGTGTTCAAGTGACAAAATGTCAATAACAGTTGAACTTACTTAATAAGAATGTTCTGTAATCAATCCAAACATAATTTTTTAGGAGGAGAAGTTTTTGAGATTATTTAAAGAAACTCTGAAACTCCTGAGTTGAACTTAATGAAGGACAGAATCCGACTGATGTGATACATCACAATAGCACTTCAGTTTCAATACGGAGTGGAGACAGATAACAGATTAAACTCAAGTGCATCACTACCAAGTTTTGTATTTGTTTTATTATTAAAAGAACCATAAACAGATTTTCATGATCTGTTATTTCCCCCATCCACAGTTTTGCAACATATTGAAAACTGAGTCAAGTTACATGAAAAAGGGCATTGTGTACAGTTTAGATTTTAAACAGAGATAAACTAAAACAAATAGAACAGCACAGATCATGAATTTTTATAATAAAATGAATGGGAGAGATTGGCCCTGTTCAGACCTGGCCTTAACATGCATCCTGGGGGATCCAATCACAAGTGGTCAAGTACAGTTGTGAATGCAAGATAAACTGAGGACATATTGAGATTTGATCGCTCAGACCACATTCGGAGGTATACTAAATGTCATAGATAATATCACAGATTATAAATGTAATGTATCTGAATCAGTCCATTTGTGGGTTACACGTCCAGGTACATCAGGGGACACAGGTGGCTCGGCCATCCAGAGCGCCAAAGGTCTCAGTGGGTTGGATGTGGTGGTTGTTTACCCCCGAGGACGCATCACTCCAGTCCAAGAGAAACACATGATCACCTGCCTGGAGGACAATGTCCATGTGTTTGCAGGTAAATTAAAAGATCCGAAGGGACTCAGGGCTGATCTTTCACAATACAACAATCAAAATCAAATCAAGTGTCTTTTTTACCTCTGTAGCAGACGGCAGCTCAGATGACATAGATCAGCCTCTGCGCCGTCTTTTTGCCGACCAGGAGCTGGTCAGGTCTCACGGCCTGATGAGCCTCAACTCAGTCAACTGGTCTAGAGTCATGATCCAGCTCGCCCACTTCATCTACGCTTACCTGGAGCTCAGTGGTATGGAGCAGGCCAAGACTGACAGGGACCTGCCTGAACTGGAGGTGGTGGTGCCCACTGGAGGGGCGGGAAACATTGCAGGTGGGTTGAATACTCGCTCCAATGGGGAACTATTATATAGCATTTTCAGGTTCATACTTGTATATTGTGTTTGTACTAGGACATGTTTTCAGTGTTCCAAAAACACTTTATTTTTCTTATACTGCCCATGGCCACTGCTCCTGTATTCACCCTCTGTCTGAGACGCTCTGTTGGAGCCCCTGTCTCTTTAAGCCCCCCTCCCGAGAAAGCCCAGCACGCTCTGAATGGCCAGCACGCTTCCTGGAATCTCCGCTCCGCTGTTTCACTAGTTGCAGTATATGGCCGGACTTTGCACCGTGAAAAATCACCAATAAAGGCTTCTAAACGAAATATTACACAAGCGGACATGACACAGCAGTAATGCGACCCAAAATTGGTGAGAATTTAACAAGCCTTGGCAGCCAAGATGACATCTTTTACTGCAGTTAGCATGTAGATACATGTGACACCAGTTAACACCACAGTAGTTTTAAAAAGTAGTTCCTGGAGCAGATGACCAATCCCATGTTCCATAGAAGGCCGGCTAAGTGTTATGTGACATCTAGTCTATATCCTCAATGTTCCACTTCTGGGATTGCTCCGGTGCTGCAGGAAATTCCACCGGATGCATGTATTTTTCGGTGGATTTATGAGGACTGTGGTTAACTGCTCCTCAGATCTCTGCAGGGTAAATTGAGACAGCTAGATAGCTATTTTGCAGCGGCTCCGTGCGCAGCTTAGCACCACCCATTACGATTGTGATTGGTTTTAAGAATTGCAAATAAACCAGAGCACGTTTTTTCTCCCATCCCTGAATGTTATGTGGACTAGCCTGACCTTCCTCCCCTTCGCAGCATATGGATGGTCTGGCAAAGCGAGACTATATGACACCTAGCCAAGAGTAGAAAAAACTGTTGAAACCGGAGGGTTTAGAACAGTTTGAAATTTGAACGGTTTACCTCATTACATGAAAATCTGACATTATAACATTGTAGATACGACAGAAAATACAGAAAAGCATAATATGTCACCTTTAAGTCACAGAGCACACACGTGCTGTGCCTCTGCGACACAAACTATGCAGCGGCAGCCCGGAGAAAGAACCTCAGCCAGCAGCTGCAGCAACTCAAAACCAGCCACAGCAAGCAGCACAAGCCCCAGCATCAGAAGTCTGATTCCTGACTGCCCCAGCTGACTGCCCCGGATCAGCAAACTAGTCGCTGCTATTACACTTGTTAGACCCAGCAACAGCAGCCACAGGAACTTGAACCCACCCAGCTGGGTCCAGTGGCAGCAACAGAATGTTTACTTATCTGATAGGGCTGTCCGGGATCAGACCCCCAGCAATGGGACCGTGGTGAAGTTAGTTTGATGTTGGTAATTCGACAGATGTTCGGATATTCATTTTGGGTTCATCAGCAGTTCCTGCTGTGCTTTCACTCAGTCTTGGCAGAAAAATATAGGACACCCATTTGCTCTTAACTGTTTGCTCCTAACTGCTTGGTTTTTACCTAGGGACCGTCAATAAATTACGTTCTGAACTTCATTTATTTCCAATAGCTTGTATATCAGATGTTGTAAATACCCCATACAAATGCAGAACTGTTCTTCAATGTGGTACAAATGAGACACACTAGACTATAAATAAATATTTTGCATTTCCTTTTTTTATGATTTTTTTGAAGAAACCCATTCATTTCCTATGGAAAACGGCTTTTTGCTCAATAGCGTCCAAGTTATGGGACCTAAACACCCCAGACAAATGCAGAGCTGTTCTGCAATGTGGTACTAATAAGACACACCTCATAAATTAATATTTTGCACCTACTATTTTATTTAAAAAAAAATTTAAATCCCATTCATTTCCAATGGAAAACGGCGTTTTGCTCAATAGCTTCCATGTTATTGGACCCAAACACTCCAGACCAATGCAGAGCTATTCTGCTATGTGCTACAAATGAGACACACCTCTCTATGAATTAATATTTTGCACCTACTTTTTGTACATTTTTGTTGCTTTTTCCGAAATTTTTCGTTTTACAACAATTTTTCTGCCTAAATATGAAGGGATTTCTAAGTCTCAAAGTCGGCAAATCTGCCAAATTCTGCTTGGAGTGTCGCGCAACTGCAGTTAAAAAAAACACATTCCCGTGTTTTGGGTTTTGGCGCACAACTAGTGGGGTGGCTAGCAAAGGTTGGCTACTTTGAAGAATCTAAAATATAAGACATGTTTTCAGTTATTTCACACTTTATTGTTAAGTACATAATTCCACATGTGTTCATTCATAGTTTTGATGCCTTCAGTGAGAATCTACAATGTAAATAGTCATGAAAATAAAGAAATTTTGAGTTGAATGAGAAGGTGTGTCCAAACTTTTGGCCTGTACTGTATTTTAATGGGAAGCATATTTTGTGATCACAGAACATAGTTGAGCATTCGGCAGCTAAAAAGCCAGATTTTGCTCTCACGAGTAGGCCTGTAGCGATAGTCAATACATGGACTAAGCGCACAATATATGGAAATGAGCTCGGTAGCTTTTGGTGACGCAATATATTGCAATCGATAATTGCTGTTGTTGTTGCGTGCCACAGAGACCGCGTGTGGTGGTCCGTCCTGTTGTTGTCGCCAGCATGTGGCGTTTAATTTCCCTGTTGTGGCGTATATTGTCCCCGTTGTGGCGTTTCTTTTCCCCGTTGTTGCGTCCCCCAGAGCAGCCCAGTGTCATAGCAGTTTGGGAAATGGTAACGTTCGAAAATCGTGACCTGTACACGAAATAAAGGAGAAAATCGTGACCTGTACACAAATCAGTAAATCAAAATAACATGAACATTTCACAAACGGGGTTGGTATATTCTAAAGCATTTCTTATTCATAAACTCTGTGTTTGAAAGGCTCTGTGACACTAAATAAATCTGTTTTGTCTTAAAATCTGAAGCTACACGAGACGTAGTAAACCTGCAAAATGTTCCTGAAAGAATTGTTAATGTAATAATTTTTTCTTTGGATGACCAACATGTACCTCCAGACAAAAACCTATATTTAGTATATTATATTTAACATATAAAATAATTCGAGCCAACTTATATTTTGGGGGATTGGGATGCAAATGAGTGTTTGTTCCCTGATTTATTCATTAAACTATATTACACATCACTGTAGTGCAAATCAACATTTAAACAACAATACACCAACAAACATGACATCCTTTTTATGCATTTATTTTAAAAGATTATTTGTGTAGCTACTGTTTGTGTGTATGCAGTAGTTATTATATAGTTGTGAGGACTAGTTTCAGTTTCCTCACATCGCCACAGGACTTTTTGGGGGGGGGCGGTGTGCAGACCTCCCACCATCTTCTCTCCTACCAGATGACCCTCCAGTGGCATGAGGGAACCCATGACAACCTTCTTCTGGCAGGAGTTGCAGGGGGCTGCCGATGGTCCGGGCAGTTGGACTCCACCTGTGCCTGTCCCCAGGTGCAGGTTTGTCTTCGGGGTTTGCCCCCCCCTAGCCACTGTACCCTCCCGAGTTAACCCACATGGCTGTGGGGTTGCCTTCTTCCGCCCTTCATAGCTGTTGTGGTGGTTCTCACACCACCATATTCCACCTGTGCTGCCATCGGGGTCTTCACTATTTACGCATAGCTGGGGCTATTTACCCATAACTGGGACAGTGGTTGACGAGCATCAGGGCGTTTCCAGTCATCGATGGGCCTGAATACCACGTCTCTGGGGCCCACTGCTGCTCCGAGATCCCGTACAATTTATCCTGGAGCCACAAGGGACCAGTTACCATGTGTGCCACGGGGAGGTGTGTACGAGATTTTGGCAGTGGAGAGGCTATGTACCGGCTGAGGAGGCTTACACACTTGGCTCTTCTTTTTACCCCTGAAAACAAAGGGCTATCCGGTGGCAGTAGCTGAAAGCAGAGAGTGGCAAGCAGAAGCAGCATGTAGCATGCAACTACAAGCACTACTACTCCAACACGACTGCACTGACGCATCACATGCCCTGCGTGCAAACGCACACACACACACACACACACACACACACACACACACACACACAGACGCACACACAAACACACGCACACATAAACACACACACACACACACACACACACACACACACACACATATACAAACACAAACACAAACACACCCACAAACAGACACACACACAGACCTACACACACAGCCCCCCCACACACACACACATCCACACAGACTCACACACACAAAGACGCACACAAAACACACACACACACTGACACCCCCCCCACCACCCCCCCCAAGCAAACACACACACACACACACACACACACACACACACACACACTATGCAAGTACAAATGCATGTTCCTTTCCTCAGCCAGGGAAAAGCTTTCTATACCACTTCTTCTTCTTCTGCTGCTTTTCCATGATCTGGCTCTGAAGATCTACCAGCTGGCACCTCAGGGTGCTCTCCGTCCTCTCCCACTCCTGCTCCTTTTCCTGCTGATTCAGCTTCAGGCTTTCTGTGACCTGAAGGAGGGATGACTTGTCCTCCTTCCACTCCTGGAGCTGACTCTCCAGCTGCTGCTCAGCCTTCTTCAGAGCAGCCAGGAGGCTCTCCAGTTGGGCTCTATGGGAAGCCTGGGATCTTTCCAGTATTGTCTTTTCCTCTTCCTGTTTTAGGAGAGCTTCCTCCGTCTTGCTCAGTTTATCCTTTAGCTCGTGAGCTTGAGCCCTCTCCATCTCCAGATAACTCTCCAACTCTAACTCCACATTGGTCTTAGCTACTGCGAGCGTCTGTCTTTACTTACAAAAGTCCATCTTCTGAGTCTCCACTTTATTTTTAAGGGCCTCTTTCTCACTCTTCTTCTGCTCCAATTCAACTTTCAGGTCTTCAGTAATGAAGGTCGAGATCTTTTGGGGCTTTTCGCAGCCTGTTGGAGATTTTTCCCAGCTGGGATTTCAGATACTCTGTTTCCCTGGGTGGGGAGTGGACACGTTCAGCCAGAGCCTCTTCCAGGTGGGCTCTATGGGAAACCTGGGATCTTTCCAGTACCTCCTTTGCCTCCTCATCTTGCTTTCGGAGAGTTTCCTCCATCTTGCTCAGTTTATCCTTCAGCTCTTGAGCTTGAGCCCTCTCAATTTCCAGATAGCTCTCCAACCTCACGTTGGTGGTCTTACCTACCGCGAGCATCTGTCTCTCTTTACGAAAGTCCATCTTCTGAGTCTCCACTTTATTTTTAAGGGCCTCTTTCTCACTCTTCATCTGCTCCAATTCAACTTTCAGGTCTTCAGTAAATAAACAATAGGTTATTGACTTGCTTTTGTTTCATTGAAAAAGTAAAATATCTTTGACTGTATTATGTCATTGCATGATGCTTTTTTGACATCGCTGTAGTCATTTTTGTATGTTTTTTTCCTGACTTCTTTATGGCTTTCTCAGATTTAAATTGTCGCCTTTTTTGAAAGTCAGCAAAAATGTTCCTTAGCCATCATAGACTTTAGCAAATCAAGCAAAAGCTTTTTTTTTTTTTACAACAATGTTTCTGCCTAAATATGAAGGGATTTCTGAGTCTCAAAGTCGGCAACTCTGCCAAATTCTGCTTGGAGTAACTACAGTTAGAAAAACCACATTCCTGTGTTTTTGGTTTTGGCGCACAGCTAGGTGGGCCAAAATCTATTGTGAACCTAAATTGATATGCAGGCCGAGTTTCACCCGTGTGATCTACATGGAAACGGAATAAACGATTATACCGTTACTGAAGGCTAGCTTTAGCTTGCACTTGGAGCAGCAAGTTCAGCTGCCTGTTGCCCCTCTCTGTCTGTCTCGTTCTTTCCAACTCTTGTGAGGCTAGTTTTTCGTCTGTATCTTCATCTCGAATAAATAAGGACGACCATCAAACTCAAAAGGCTCTTCAGTGTGTTGTATATCTGCTATATTCTCCATAGTTACGTTACTCCAAGCTTCTTCCCTTGTGATTAACTCCACTCTTCACACACTACGCTCCGATCTGCACGCTACTGCTTACCTTTTCCTGCTACAACTGAATTCCCAGGAGACAGCGCAAGGCTACAGCTAGGCTTCAGTAACGCTATTACTGTGCAAAGCACAGACATCATTTATCCCGTTTCCATGTAGATACATAGTCACTGATATGGTCATAACCACTACAGTGCTCAATTACCTATTTTTGAGGGGTAAATAAACTACAATTTTTCACCGCGAAGGCATGATCTGTCCTCTGGAGGACATCCACCAGACCACCGGGCGCTCGGGGTATTTTTGTCGGCTGCGGGAGTTATCACGGACGGCAGATAGCAGCTAACAGCTAGCAGCTAAAAGGCCAAGCTACCCACCGGCAGGATCAAGACAGGGTAGGTGAATTTAAACAATGTCTGAGTTGAAAACGCATCTTGTTGTCACGTTAGGGCCCAGTTCATGTGGCAAAGATAGCCTATATTAATTGCATTTTGTGTCTGTTAAGAGGCACAAAGGCACTCTAAAACTTGCCCCAACAACTGCCGTTTTAGCTCAGTGGATGCTTGTACACGTAGCTGCTGCAACTCCAATTTGCTAGGACCAATCCAGGTCGGGTTTTTTTCTATCGAAAGTACTCGCATAGCTATAGTGATCAATATTAACGTAAAAATTGGCCTGAATTCTCCTTTAACGATGACCAGCTCGATACATTTCTAACTGGAATGCTTTAGATTAGGTCACCTTATGTGTCCTTAACAGTAGGATGTTTACATCTACAAAAAATGTGCCCTGATGTCCAATAGGTTAAAAATAATAGAGTATGGAAAAAGTATGGAATTTTGAAATGAGAAATGTGTAGGAACCCTGGAAATTGTAGGTGCAAAATTGTTTTTTGTTGAGCAAAACGTCGTTGTCCATAGGAAATGAATGTGATTCTCCAAAAAATCATAAAGAAATATTAATTTATAGTGAGGTGTGTCTCATTTGTACCACATAGCAGAACAGCTCTGCATTGGTCTGGGGTGTTTGGGTCCCATAACTTGGACGCTTTTGAGCAAAACGCTGTTTTCCATTGGAAATGAATGGGATTTAAACATTTTTTTAAATAAAATAGTAGGTGCAAAATATTAATTTATTAGGTGTGTCTTATTAGTACCACATTGCAGAACAGCTCTGCATTTGTCTGGGGTGTTTAGGTCCCATAACTTGGACGCTATTGAGCAAAAAGCCGTTTTCCATAGTAAATGAATGGGGTTCTTAAAAAAATTCATAAAAAAAGGAGATGCAAAATATTAATTTATGGTGTAGTGTGTCTCATTTGTACCACATTGAAGAACAGTTCTGCATTTGACTGGGGTGTTTGGGTCCCATAACTTGGACGCTATTGAGCAAAACGCAGTTTTTCATAGGAAATTAATGGGATTATTAAAAACATGTTAATAAAATATTAGGTGCAAAATACATTATTAATTTATAGTGAGGTGTGTCTCATTTGTACCACATAGCAGAACAGTTCTGCATTGGTCTGGGGTGTTTAGAACATCTGATATACAAGCTATCGGAAATAAATGAAGTTCAGAACGTAATTTATTGACCCTAGGTAAAAACCAAGCAGTTAGGAGCAAATGGGTGTCCTATTGTTTTCTGCCAAGACCGAGTGAAAGCACAGCAGGAACTGATTTTGGTTTGGTTTGGTTTATTTATGGATATAGAAAGACAACAAGGGATAACATGTAAAAGCGAGAAACACTTTTTTCTAACATGGTCCCCTGATGAACCTGAAATGAATATCTGTTGAATCTGAATATCCAACATCAAACTAACTTCACCACGGTAGCGACGGGTCCTGCTCTGGCTGAACCAGAGGCCCAGCTGCCAACCAATGGTCCTTTTTAATGGCCGACAAAATGTACACAATAGAAATACAGTACATCATGTGGACTCTGTGTTGAGGAGTGTGGCGGTTGTTCGTTGACGTTAGCGGACTCCATCTCTAAGCTAGCGTTAGCTAATGTTGCACGGCGTTGGTGCTGTAGGGGAGCTGAAGAGAGGCAATTGACTCAGGTCGTGCATAACAGATATTTCAAAAACAACGGACACACACATACAGAGATGTCCCGATTTATAGTAAGATCAGTTATCAAAATTGAGCAACTAAGTTATCGACTAATTGTTATAGCATTCATTTCTGCAATTTAATTTTCTTGTAGTCAACATTTTCACAACCAAGGACTTCAGTCTTACCTTTGATCTGTGTAATGTAATGCAGTCATTTATCATTATAGCAGCAAAGGCATCACTTTTTTCCCAAATTATGATAATATGTTTCTCCCTTAACAAAAGCCTAATGAGAGTATTGTCTGTCTGTCTGTCTGTCTGTCTGTCTGTCTGTCTGTCTGTCTGTCTGTCTGTCTCAGCTGGCTACATTGTAAAGCAGATGGGATTGCCCCTGAAGCTGGTGGCCATGGTGAATTCTAATGACATCGTGCATAGGACGGTAACCAGCGGGGACTTTTCCATGGCAGCTAATGTCACACAAACTTTGGCCCCTGCCATTGACATCCAGGTAACACAGTCACACAGGTTATAGTTACAACTGCTCATATCAACGAGATGTCAGTCTGAAGATTACTTTTGATAAGATCATGATATTTTTGTGTGTTCATCCACACACAGTTTTAAAATGTTTTTTTTTATATAGTTTTTTTATTTGAATTCTAATTTTTAGGAGCCGCTATGTACTTCAACTATTTATTGAGAGCCCCACAAGCGAATTAACATGTTCAGAACATTTCATGGCAATCTTCCTATTATAAAACATATAATTTGTGAAAGATTTACATATAGACCCGTGGTGGTCGATTTAAATCTCATTGAGTCTAAAAATATCTGAGGAGCACAAATCAGATCAGTAACATGCTGCAGTGAGCACATTAGATTTTAAGAAGTGCAAAAGTTTTTGGTCCATTAGGGGCACTTAGGAAAGGCCAGAGGGTCACTCAAAAACATTAGGATTTATTTAGGACAATAAATTTTAGATGGCAATCTGGCCAGTGTTTGTCATGGTATGGACCAAACTGTTGGACAGACTCATCCATTCACATTGCCTTCCACACAGTTAGGCATTAAGTCATTAATTAAAAAATCCACATGGTACACAAACGCCACACATAGTAACAGACATACCTAACTAACAACCAAACTAATATAGGCCCATCTACGTGCGCTTTATAACTTGTTCGGTGATCCATTTTTTCACAGTTCTGTTTACACATGCTCACTGTAAGGTTTCACTACAAGTCGGAGAGTACAGTACAGTACAGTACAGTTCTAGGGTCAACCGTTTTATTAAAACACTCAAAACAATGCCGAGTAAACTTACAGATGTGTCACCTGTCACAGAAAACAGTGATGTCGCTCCCCAATAAAAAAACAACCCTGGTAACCACAGAGACAACAACAGAGATACATAAACAAATAATGTACGCACAATGTGTACAGGATTACGGCTGCCGGGCGCTACCGTGTGCACTGGTTGTATTTACATGTTTGGTCATCCAGGATGTTGTGTCACACTGCTTGATTTCTGGCCTGTAGGACCCGTACAACATGGAGCGAGTGTTCTGGCTGCTGCTAGGCAGAGATGGAGCTTCAGTGAAGAACATGATGGAGGAGTTTCAACAATCACATAGACACTCTCTGCAGGAAAACAACCGCAAGCTGGTACCAACCATTCAACATTTACTGCACCTGCTGTACACTTTCAGGCATGCTTATCTTCTATGTGTGTAGCAGAACTACAACCCCTCATCTACCAAGCTAATACTTTTTATGATCTGTCCACTGATCTGTTTTACTTCTAGTTGTCACAAGTTTTATCCTCTGGAACAGTGACTGATGAAGGGATCCTGGAGACCATGAGGAGATGCTGGGAGGAGAACCAGTATGTCCTGTGTCCTCACACAGCTGTGGCTGTATGGCATCACTACCACTGTTCTCACAGCCCCAGGCTCAACAGGTCAAACATACTGTGTTCATCTATTTAGCCCAGGGGTCTTCAACGTTTTTTAAACCAAGGGCCCCTTAACTTAAAGAGAGACGGAGCATAGAATACTACGCTGTTAAAATAATAATTGTCGGCATGACTTTATAAATCATCTTTCAATGTTACACATACGTGTGGTACAGTGAATCTTTAGGATGAACTGTATCTGTAGATGTATATTAGTGACTACCTTTATTCATATTTGCTAATAATATGTTGGATTCATGTTAAGTTAATTTTGAAAAAACTTTGCAAAATTAACAACAATTTGGAGCCCCCCCCTGCAGTGACTCTGAGAGCCCCTTATGGGTGCCAGACCACCTGTTGAAGATCTCTGATTTAGCCACATATATACACACAAGACATTTGTGAATTCACTGCAAAACACAGACTAACAGGGTTTCTGCGGTCTTCAAGCCTAAAGCCCAAGACACACTATGCCGATAATCGGCCGTCGGACAGTCTGGCGAGGTCAGTGACTTGAGTCTGTTCAGTGTGTTCCGTGCCGTCGTCCATCCGAGGGGTCGTCGGCCTTCATTTTGGCCGATTTGACATGTATAATCAGCGGGGAGGGCACTGCTGGCAGCGGACTCAAATGACCCATCTGATTGGTAGAGTGCTATCGATCTGAAATGAAGACAGATTCAGAAACTGCACGGCCTATTTCTCGCTTAAAATGTTTTCAGAAACCCGTTTCGGTGAACTATTTTAGTACAATATGAGATCGTATTCTGAACAAGCCACCATGACAGTCTGTCTTTGAATTTCCAGAGAAACCAGACCCACGTGAAGCGTTCGTCCAATCAGCTGCCGGTTTTCATTTTTTGGGCATGAAGTGCTTGGCGCATGTGCGTTTAGGGCGTGTACGGATCTACTTCTGCTGGTTTGGCAGTGGAAAAAAACGGTCCATGCACCAGGTACCATTAATTCATAGGTGTGTTTTGGGCGGAACATGTAATAAACCAATCAGAGCGTTATGTCCCATTTCCTTTAAAAGCCAGGCGCGTTTGGACCTTGGAGCATTGCTGTTATGATGGCGGATTTTCACGTAATATTTTTATTTTAATCTTTTGCATGTTTGTGTACTGCTGCGCTTTCCTGTGTGTGTAACAAGCATAGTGTGCACGAGCCTAGGCCCATTTTACTAATGCGCTGTTAAAATAACAATGAAATGCTACGTTATTGACTTTAGACCAAATTTTTGTTGGTCAATGGCGCAATCAAATTCCGCTGCCTCAAGATAGAAATACGCCAAGAATGCACCTGAACACACCTCCCTGTAAGACCATACAGGTAGTTGTGTTCATGGGCGCACAGATGGGCGCAGGTGCATTTGCTATTTAAACGACGTGGCCGCTTGACAATAATTAATTAATTAATATTAGGGCTGAAACGATTCCTCTAATAACTCGAATAATTTTATTACAAAAAATCCTCGATGCAAAATGACTTGCCTCGAAGCTTCGTTAAATTAATGTTACCAACGTTGTATCGCTGACGGACGGTGTTTCCGCACGGAGCATTATTACTGTCGCACACCAGACGCAGCTCAGTCTGCTGCTAGCGACAAATGCCAGAGCGTAAATAGCGAGGGACTAAGAGAAGAGACAGGCTGGAGAAAACTACAGAAAGTGTCCAAAGTTTGGAATCAGTTCAAACGTAATTAAAACAAAAACTCTGTACAGTGTCTACTGCAAAATCCAACTAGCTTGCCACAATAATAGCACGACGTCAGTGCTTTAGCATCTCAACAGAAAACATGGAGTCATTATCTTCTTAATCATCCATTCCACGAAGAGGACCGACAAAAGTAAATCAGAGTCGTATGGACGATGTAACTACACCAAACACAACAACTACCAAAATCAAAGACAAGAAAATACATAGTGGTGACCACGATCTGATCTAAAGTAGTGTTGACGAACTGACCGAAGAGCCGGTTAATTAACCCGACTCGTGTCACTGAGCCGGGAGAATCGAGTGCCATACGTCAATGAACCGACTCACTCCTGTTTTTTTCTTTTACTTCATTCGTGCCGTTGGAATTATATATATGTCAATGGTTGGCCGTTGTGGAAGTGGTATTCTTCTGCTACTGTGTGTGTTGTAATCTAGCTCATTAGCGCCTCCACTGGACTGGAGTGGTGGTGGTAGAATCAATCAGGAAATGAGCTACTAATGCCTAGACCCTATGCCGAACAAGGGGGTAAGCTTCGCTTCAGAACTCGAGCCATCCTGGCGCCATTTTGTTGCTAACTGGCCATCACCTCCTGTTAGCATTCCGCTGACCGCCATTTTTTTTTTACGTCACTTGACTGAGAATAACTTTACATCCGAAGCGTTTAAAGACTCAATTTGTCCATTGTTTAGTTCTAAAGAAACACAACAACGTATAAAAGGCTCCATTACCTTGTACCTCACGTTATGGCTCCGTAGCAGACGTTTTTGTAAAAATAAGCTAACGATTGTGTCATAACCAAGTGACTACTGTCGCACAGTAGAGGAATTACCGTATAGTACAGGAGAAGCTTGCAGGCAGTTTCGACTTACGTTAGCTGTTTAGGTTTAATTACTTATGTTAACTAGCATGTTAGTTAGCAATAATTAGCCTGTGCTTATGTTATCTCCTTACATATACCTACACTCTCCGTCTCTGTAAGGTTGGGAATGATTGAGATTTCTCTTGGCACAGCTACCAGAAGACTTACAACTTTCAGACACGTTGCTCACGTCACATTTACGCTGTCTCTCTCAGTTGGAGTCTGCGCAATAACGCTGGCCATCACCGGAAAAGTGCTTTTCTAATAGCCTTCACTGGTCTCCGTCCAGAGCGACGGGCTCTGTTGGTCCATTATATATATGTCAATGATGCTGAACGAGTCCGAATGTAACCGTGCAACCGGCCGGCCGCTCAAGTCTAATGTAACCGTGCAACCGGCCGGCCGCTCAACTCTAATGTAACCGTGTAACTGGCCGGCCCGCTCGAGTCTAATGTAACCGTGTAACCGGCCGGCCCGCTCGAGTCTAATGTAACCGTGCAACCTGCCGGCCGTCCGAGTCTAATGTAACCGTGCAACCGGCCGGCAGCTCGACTCTAATGTAACCGTGTAACCGGCGGCCCGCTCGAATCTAATGTAACCGTGCAACCTGCCGGCCGCTCGACTCTAAAGTAATCAAGCGGTGTCTTCTTGCGGTTCTCGGCAAGTTTGAGTTATTAACAAAGCCTTGTTTCTGGTGCATCTTAGAGGATTGTGTTCACGGCAATTCACACATTATCGATGGGGAAGTACAGTACATCACATACAAATACACAAATGTTATTTTGGTAGTTATGTTAAGTTAAATGTTAGAGAAGTGAATGTTGCTACATGGTAGCTAGGCTAGGCTGTCACAAGGAGACCGCGCACCAGGCTACTGAACGAGACCGTAAGGACCGTAACCGAGGGTAGGCTACTGCATGAGTCTAGGTTCTCGGCAAGTTTGAGTTATCAACCGATAGCAGAAGCCTTTATTTCTCGTGCATTTTAGAATTGTGTTCATGGAAATTCATATGCTACATTACCAAGGGGAAAGTATTAGGCCTATATCACATACAAATACACGTAATGTTATCTTGATAGTTATGTAAAGTTAAACGCGATCATTACCCCCCCCCTCCCGCCGAGGGAACACGAACCGGTGACCGAATCTATTAACTCGGTAGGCCAACCAACAACCGTCCGGTTGAACCGACTCTCGTAAAAGAGTCGGTTGTCCCATCACTAATCTAAAGAGCTGACGCGTTGACTATCCCTTCAGAAAAACATATCTTCTCTCTCTGTCTCTCTCTCTCTCTCTCTCTCTCTCTCTATTCTCTCTCTCTCTCGCTCTCTCTCTCTCTCTCTCTCTCCACGGAGAAACCGCTGATCAACGACCTAATAGCATAAGTGTAACAGAGCTGTGTGACATCATAATCAAATATATCAATGAAAATAGGTTGAGTTTAACAAATATTTACATATAGGCCTAATTTAGGTTGTTTAAAAACGCAAACAAAAATATTGATTAATCGATCGATAAAGTGCTAGATTAATCGATTACAAAAAGAATTGATAGCTGCAGCCCTAATTAATATGCTGGCATGCTAGCCAAAAAACAAAAAAATTATGACAAAATTGGTCTTTGATCAACTTACTGTAGCAAAGGTCTTATCCAGTTTCCTAAGTAATTACTAAAACTTTTTTTTGCAGGTGTTACATTGCAACAGCATCTCCAGCCAAGTTTCAGGCAGCAGTGCAGAAGGCTGGCCTGACCTTTGACCTACCTGACGCAGTGCTGGCGTTGGACAAGTTGGCTATTCGTTACGAGAACCTGGAGAGAAGCCAGAACTGGTGCAAAGACTGGGAGGACAGACTGAGAGAGAAAATCCAGTCTGTGAGTTCAGCCAGAAAAAGCAGAGGGACTTATTACATCTGATTAGGAAAAATTCAATTGTAAAATAGGGTTTTACTTCAAAAACAATTAACAATTTCCCTGAGGGGATCAATAAAGTAATCAGATTCGGATTCCGAAAACCTGATTGGCCATGAAACTGAAACGTCAGGTGACTTGGCAGCTTGTCCTTGATCTATGTACTTCCTTATCTTATCTTCTACAGTGATGTCATACACCACAAACTAATCAACTTTTCACAATGTTCAATCTTCCTTCCACAACTGTAAATGAATGCTGAATAAAATAAAACTGAAGTTGAATTGTCTCAAAAACAATAATCACTTTAATTGCACACATCTGAGACCTACCATTCAAAAGTTAGGTTTCCATAACTGACTGATATAAAGGAATACACCTGATATTCTTAATGAGTGCAACAGAAACATAAGGTTCTACATCCACCACCTGGAGCCATCAAAGAAAAGCTAAATGGAAGGTGAATAAAGATGTTTTAGGTATTTGTATTAATATGTCTTATCTTTAAAGTCAGTGGGGGGACCTATACGCAATGTATGTTTAGTTTGGTTTCATTGTCATTCCAACCATATCCATATAAGAACACATAGGCAGCAGAATGAGGTGTAGTTCATCTTGGAGCAGGACAGACAAAGCATATAAACATCAGACAAAATCAGGGATTTAATACACATGGTTGCCCCGTCTCTGTGTCCCATGAAGGCACGTCTATCAAAAAGGAATAAAAGTTTTGATGATATGGTGATAGCAATTATGCGATAATCATATTTATTTTCCTCTAGAGGGGCAACTCAGGCAAAGAGGGAAAATGGGCGGTTGCTCGGGTAACTATAGCCCTGCCTTGTGCACTTCCCTGGTTAATTACTTTGAATGTAAAATCTTAATTTGTAGTAACCCCGGCGATCACATATGCAATATTTACCTCTGAAATGTAGTGGAGTAAAAGTAAAAAGCAGCAGAAATCAGATATACTCAAGTAAAGTATAAGTGCCTTAAATTGTACTTTAATTGTATCTTAAGTGCAGTACTTAGTTACTTTCCACCACTGCTATCATACATATTATTAGTAACATATGGGCTTATTCTTCTATGACATGTCAAAATGTCTGCTGTGAATAAGGTAGGTTGTGTGTAAATGTATGCGTAAATTATACTGTAAATAATGCAATGGTAACTATGCAAAAAAGCAAGAATATGTGAGGAAGTGTTAGATTTGGACAAAGGACAAGTAGGCCCAGTGATTTCAAGGGCAATTGCTGTTGGACTTTCACAATTGTGGTAATTATTGACTATAGTTATCTGCACTGGTGTCGATATATTATTCAATATATTATATTTTATATATATATATATATATATATTATTTATGTATTTACTTCATCTCAATATTTTGTATGATAAATTGTAAGTCTAGGGTCTATTCTTGGGGTGGCGCCATAGCTCATATAAAGCTCGTCAGACAGTATGAGACTGTAGGTTGCTGGTTGTACTGATTTTTTTAACTTGATACCTAAATGCAACACCACGTCCGAGATATGTAAAATACGCTACAGGAGTTAGCTGAAGATCACAGCAACCCTTTATTTAGATTGGAATACATTAAATAAACTTAAAGTGTTGTAAGGACATGTTTTACATTTTTTTTTTGTGTGTGTAACTGAGTTATCCAAAAAAAACATAAATTTCATGAAAGGATTAACAACAAGGTGTATTACATATGTGAAGTGAGAAGAAAACATAGGACATCGGATCCCAAACCAGAATGCTGTGTTTTCCGAGGAGCCTTGAACGTAGCACGAGATTTGACAGCTGGACAGCCAAACATGGCGGCTGCTAGCTAGAGCATCAAGTCAACACCTTCGTCTTTTAATATTATTGCCAGCAGTCAGGAAATAACCAGGGCAGGCAGGGATTCAGGGAGAGAGAGAGAGAGAGAGAGAGAGAGACAGGTTATCGCCCATTTTCCGCCTTTCCAGGTTTTTAGCCAGCCGTTGTCCGGAATGTGAAAGTGGTTTGAGGTGCCACGGTAGACGGAAGACACAGGGGTTAAGGGACACAACAACAGTGGACCGAGGGCGGACTGTTTGGGCTTGGTTTCCTCACCCCCCCGTCCGATATGTTTCCCAGGTAAGACACGGTTCAACCCTATGACCCACTGTATCTGTACTCGGTCATTTCTGTGTGTTTCAGCGCTGTTATTTACGGCGGTGTGATTGTCAGCTGACGCATCGCTCTTGGCCGAATTTAAATGCCACTGAGAGAGAAATGAGGAGAGAGCGCATACCTGCTTGTTGTGATAACATACAGTCATTACACAATAGCATTTGCGAATTTATGTGTCGTACTCCTCTAGAAGAAAAACTAGTTTGAACATTAGCCCCGGACACTCAACCATACTATGGAGCTATTCTGGCCCTTATGCCTATTTGCTAAAATGTGCTCTAGTAATAACATACTGTGCTTTTAAAAAAAAAAATATATATATATATATATATATATATATATATATATATATATATATATTATGAGAAAGTACTTTTATTTGTAATTTAAAATAAACAGCCAGCTATTGCCTTTCTCAGCATCCTTTAGTTTGTCTATAGTAACCTGTACACAACCAAATTATGACTCCACCCATTCTGATTCTCTGCACATAATCTCTCTTACTCCCCTGACATAGCAAGGGGACAGATTACTCACATTCTCAACAACAAAGGTAGCCTACATTGGAAGCTCTACAAAGGTGTAGTACTATCTATGACATAGGAATAGCAATACCCTTTCTAGGGATTGCCATTGTGTCAAACTTGGGAAATGGGTAAGAGTGTTCTTTACTGTAGGGAGGCAGTTTTCAGGAACCCAATGGCATAGCTACTGTACATGACTTGATAATGATGATGACCATTTCTGCAGCACTCGACAGTCAACTGTACACAGTTTTCGGCAACAAATAAATACATGTCGTTTGTTAAGCACAAATGGCAAAAGTTCTCTAGTTTCAGCCTCTCAAATGTGAATACTCACTGGTTTTCTTAGTCTTCTATGATAATGATTAGAATATCTTTGGGTTTTGGTCTGTTAATTGGGCGAAACAAGCTGTTAGCTCTGGAAAACTGTGCTTGGCATTTTTTTAATATTTTCTATTAATTAATAAAATAATCAACCTATTAACCGATGATTAAGCCCTACACTCCATCAATCAGGCCTTTATACAGTCTAGACGTGAGCTGTTCCTGAATAAAAGACATGGTGGTCGTTAGCATCATGCTATGGATGGGCTCTCAGCAGAAGGAGCCTGGAGACGAAAAGATATACAGAGAGATCCTTGGAAAAACTCCTGCTCCAACCTAACCCAACACAAAATAATGAATAAAGGACAGGTCTCCATACGTTCTTAAAACACCATATATGTATCTAGATCAGTGTGTTTGTTCACTATGTACAGCATGTTCATATTATACCATACTTACTAGTATGATATGGGTTTATTATGTTCCTGTGTCCTTAAAAAACAAACTTGGCATCCTAAAAGCTCCAAACCTATTTGTAGAGTAGGTCTGACTTATTGAAATGGGGCTTACGAGGCTTCTGTCAAGCAGGACAGCGACTTTTGTGAGTCTGAGCTAAAGAGCTCATTTGAATATCCCGCTGCAGCTGGTATTCTGCTGAATGACTGCTGAGATAGCATGTGCTTCTGCTATGTGACCTGTACATTGTTAAGATGGACTAGCCTGCAGCACTGTCTGGGCACCTGCTGCTGTTATTGTCAAGTGTGATCAATTTAATACTCTGCTATTCACAATGTCCGTGCAACTTAATACTGCACTGCTTTTCAGCTTCCAGGTTTTCAGCATACAGTCTCTGTGCAGCTCATTATAGCCTCTCTTATTAGGGGTGGGTATGGTTTATATAAATATACATAATATTTATTTATTCTTATACATGGCATTTTTCTTCTTCTAAAAAAACACGTTTTTTATTTGACAAATGAAACCAAAGTTCTTAAGTGTGGTTTAAACACAAGCAGCCTAAGAAGAACTAAAATACAGTCTGCAATTTGTAAAAATTCTGATTTAAATCAGTAGGTTTCAGATTTCAGGGTTATATACTTTTACAAATGTGACCAGACATTCCTTACTTAAACCGTTTTTATAGTTTTTAGCTCTGAAACCCAACCATCTACCATATCAGGGTTTTGATTTTACATATTCCAAAATTATACTTTTTTAAAAACCTTATAAAAGGGCTGTCACAATTTTCCAGAGCCCAAGGAGATTATTAATTTTTTTGGCAATTTAGGTCTTTTTTTTGTTACAGCTCACAGCACCCTGCAGGCCGGGAATCGAACCCACGACCTCTGCATCGAGGACGGAGTATCTATATATGGCCGCTCGCTCTACCACTAGGCACCCAATTGTTTTGACATTTGCTTGTATAATTTATTCCAAAAAACAGATTTCTATCTATTGACTACTTGTATCAGCCCTACTGCTATCTGTAGCATAGTAGCAGTATAGCCAAGAAGGCAGCAAAGTTAAGCGACGGTTACATTCATACAACAAAATACAAAACAAAACATTACACGCACCAACAGGAGAGGTTAAAAGTACACACAGTAAAATGACAAACATTTTTGAAGCATATACCTCTGTTTTTTCTGCTTTTCTGTCTCCCCCAAACATGAATGAACCAGCACAGCAGTAAGGTGCCTGCAGGCCTTCCACAGGTCATGCCTATAACAGCTGTCCAACACACACACACACACACACACACACACACACACACACACACACACACACACACACACACACACACACACACACACACACACACACACACACACACACACACACACAGAGTCTCTCTCAGTGGTATCTGGGTGGAGACAAGCATTCCACAGTTGAATACCAAACATTCTACAGGTTCCTATGAAGGGCCTGTTTGAGGGACTGGAGAAAATGTTTAATTAGAGAAAGAAAGTCCTGTGGCCCCTGAGATCTACCTTCCATCCATACCTGTGGTACCTGAAATACAAGACATATCCTTGCTTTTTTTCTTCTTCTAGCTGTGTCTGCATGACCAAGTGCCTCCTCTGACTGTACTGTCAGCTGAACGTCAAAGGCTAATTGGCGCGGGTGGGCAACTCATAACTTCAGAATAATTCCACTACCTAAAAAGCATTGAAGAAGACCTTACCCGCTGAAACAAGCTACCCATCTCATTAGTAGGAAGAATAGCTGCTGTCAAAATACTACATACTATCAAAATGAAACTAGGCCTATATCTTTTCAATGACCCCAGTTCAGCCCACCTTACATGGGTTTAAAACTACAGATTCCATCATTAATAAATTCTACTGGAAACATAAAAAAACATGAATTAACTTAAGGCCATTGAAGTGTTATAGCCGCCCCACATTTCAGACTCTAACCCTTTGCAAACCACCTCCAATATATTACAACATGGCTCCGCAAGCACCCATGGATGGATATAGAACAATATGAATGTCAGGAATTATCATTATCAGATCTACCATTTGTTCCACAATCAATCAAAAATCATACTTGTTTACAAAACATTTATAGCAACAACTCTGACAGCCTGGTGGAAATATAACCAAATGACTGGACATTCCCTGAGCCCGGACAAATTCACTCCCTTATAACGTAATTCAGATTTTTTAATCAATAACAAACCAAATAATATTTAGCAAATGGGAAAAAAAATAGGCATCACAGACTAAGAACACTTGTTTGAAGACGGCTCATTAATACCACATGAAACAATCAAACAAAAGTCGGTAGTAACAGCTTCCTGCAATATTCAGACTGTCTTAAAGGAAGAAGCTCACATGTTTCTTGAATAAAACTTGTTTATGAGATTTAAAAAAAAGTTGACCCTTATTCAGAAATATGTTTTTCTTTTTAAACCAAATTACCCAAAAATACATGGATGCCATAGTGCACTCTTTCATGTACAATTAATGATCACTACTTTTATTGAATATTTAGAAGTTTTATTAAATTTTATAGTCTTAAAATAGCAAAAACAAAACATGGTTTCAAAACAGTATTCTGACTAAACTTTGACATAACACAACTCTAACTCTATCATGTTACATACATTAGCATCTCTAATACTATTAAATACTAAATAATTTTTTAACTCAAAACTTAGGTAAGATTTCCTACAAAAGAGGTTTATTGTCCATGGATTCAAAAAATAGGTGTAAACTTAGGGGTAATAAGTAGGGCTGCCACCTCTTAGTCGATTAGTCGACTAATCGGTCATTTGGTCTTAGTCGACTAAGATTTCTTTAGTCATTTTTTATGCTTATTCATGCTTAATTACTTATTTCCAAGAAACTTCTGAGCACATTTATGGTAAACACAAGATTTAAAGTGGTGCTTTTGCAGGATTAATTGTGGAGAAACTCAGTTTTACAGATGGTTAATTAACTACATTTATATTGTTCTTTTCTAGTCTTAACCACCTCTCAAAGAGCACAGCTCTGTCAATTAAATCAACTAATCGATTAGTCGACAAAATCCTATAAGTGTTAGTCGACTAAGAATTTCTTTAGTCGAGGACAGCCTTAGTAATAAGTACTGGTGTATACTGTGTACTGGTGGTAGGGTTAAAAAAAAAAGCATTGAAAACATTAAGGGGACAAAAACTTAAGAAAAAGTGTCAAAAACATAAAAAAAAGGGGTGTTCATTTTCATCTTTTGACTCAGGTGGACAACAAGTGCATGGTCAACAGAAAGACAAAACAAGGGTTACTGTGACATACTGCAGGTCTTACGTCACCTCCCCAAACTCCTAGAACTGAAGATCTTTTCCAGGGTTCGGTCTTTATTTCTATCATTTTACACAGGCTCGAGCCGGGCTCGGGCTTGCGCTACGGGTTGCGCGGTAAATGAGCAGTCAGGTGATGCGTTTCTATTAGTGCGAAAATGGATGCTGAGGAGGTGAAACGGAGGCTGGCCTCTGGAGGACTTATTTTATTTCTTTGTTCAAACTTCCAAGTGGCCTATAGTCTACGTTAGTCATGAATAAATTATGTTAAAAATGTATAAATTACTCATTCTTGACAAAAGGCAAAAGAGCTGTTTGCGTGTGCACATTTGAATAATGTCGGGCTGTAAACGGGTTTGGGCTTTTAAAAAGCTGTCAATCAAAATGTACTTGTCGGACTCAAGCCAAATTCTGTAGGGCTCGGGCCTTGTCCTTTTAAAGCCCGATTACAGCTCTAACTCCTTCCATTGCTTAATGTGACCATCAATCATTATTGTTTTTCCAGGTAATCTCAGGCCTCTCTGTGAACCAGCCCCTCACCTGCCCCCCTGCTGATGATGTCATCACCACCGGCAAAGCCCTCTGCCACCTCCCTCTCCCCTGGGTCCCAGATTCGGCCTTCGGCTGCCCTGGACTCCCTGTCCATGTCTTCGTTCCTGTCTGGGGATCTAGACGATGAAGGCGATGGAGAAAGAGCAGAAGAGGGGGAGGAAGGGCTGGGAGACCTAGAAGTGAACCCTTACGATGGTTTGCCCTTTTCTTCTCGCTACTACGCCCTACTGGAAGAGAGGCAGAAGTTTCCTATATGGAGTCTTAAGCAGAGTCTACTGGAGCACCTGGAAAGCCACAACATGCTGCTGCTCAGTGCACCTAGTGGTGCTGGAAAAAGCACCCAGGTAACTAGGAACCAACAGGGCCACAGGGAAAATAACATGTAGCGTCACCTAGATTTATTCAGGTCAAACTCTAGACATAAACCTTTTATATTCTTAAAGTAGACCTACCGTTTTCAGGTTTATGTTTTGTATTTTGTGTTTCTATTAGAACATGTTCACATGTTTTATTGTTCAAAAAACACTTTATTTTTCTCATACTGCCCACGGCTGCTGCACCTGTATTCCCCCTCTGTCTGAGAAGCGCCTGTCCCTTTAAGCCCCCCTTCCTGAAAAAGCCAGTCTGCTCTGATTGGTCAGCGTTTCCTGATCATCGGATTCTCCACATCTGCGCTCTGCCTCCGCAAAGTGTACAGTCAGAGACGGTTTAGAACTGAGACGCCTCAACTCGGGCTAGTTTCCTGTATCTGTGTCACGTGGGCTCTGCCCCGGCCACGCCTCTTTAGGAGACCAGCGGCAGGTCCTGAGTGTGTTGATTCCAACGGGAGAAGTGAACGGGAGATTGTGAACACAGATTATGAGCGATTCTTTTGCCCAGTAGTCACCAAAGTAAAGATTGGACCAATTTCTCACAGGCCACTTATCTCTAAAACATTCTGACACTAAAATGGCATTTTCAGGTGGACACATCAGGAGAAAATGAACTGAGTTTGAGACCTGTTTCTGTCTCAGGACCAAACTCTCACAAGATCTGGCAACACAGAGAAGCTAACGTCAGCTAACATTCGTGAACGCCTTAACAAAACTAATCTCTGTGATGCTAAATATGTGTAAATATCTAACGTTATCAAAAGAACATATTAATACATTATTTAAATATAACTTTTCATCCATCCACACAACGTTCACTACACATTGAAACAAGGCCCCTTTAGGAGACAGGAAGTGTGGACCGTTGTATACCATTGGCGCTGCTTGAAATGCGCTATCTTTAGTATAGAGCATGGGTCTTCAACAGGGGGGCCTCCAAATCATTGGTAATTTTGAAAGTTTTTTTCAAAAAAATAAAAAAGTCTTAAGATGAATCCAACATATTATTAGCAAATGTAAATCCCCACTGATGATACATTTACTGGCCTATAGGTAAGGTAGTCACTAAGGTAGCCATGGACGGGGGGTTCCCTGCTCCCTGCTCCATCAAGAAAAGATGACACGGTAACTGCAATATTTGAGACCATACAACAAAATAATAACAAAATAGACTATAAACCAAATAAACATGTATAAAGGACAACACCATAAGCCCATCATACACGTCTCACCCCATCACAAAGCTTCTTAGGAGCCCTCCAGAAAGATTAGGTACTTTCCCCATTTTCTAGTATGGACATCCAATCTACATCCAATCTGGCGAACCGTTTATATGATGAGATACTTTGAACTATTTTATAAACTGTTAATCTCTAAAAATGCAGAATAGGTTTACATGGTTTAATTTTCAAAAAACACCATATTTTTGTTGTACAGCACATTGCTGCTAACCTGACTCCGGCAGATGGATTGCTTCGCATTTGCTCGGCATATCCATCTGGGAACTTTCCGTTGGAGAACTTTTGGGAAGGGGTGAAAATACTGGTTAGCTGATTGGATGAACCATCTGTCTATCACCTACAGTGCCCTCCACAATTATTGGCACCCCTGTTTAAGATGGGGTCATGGGCTTCTAAAAATTCTCCTTTTTTTTTAAACAACATAGAACCCAAATGCAAAAAAAGAGAAAAATCCAACCTTTTATTTAAGTACATTACTTTGGTGGTAAAAAAAAAATCACACATTTAGAAAAAAAAAACTTGAAATCATGTGTCCCACAATTATTGGCACCCCTGATGTTTATACTTTGTACAACCCCCTTTTGCCAACAAGACAGCACTTAATCTCCTTCTATAACATTTCACAAGATTGGAGAACACAGAGAGAGGGATCTTTGACCATTCTTCTTTGCACAATCTTTCTAGATCATCCAGAGTCCTGGGTCCTCTCTCATGCACTTGGGACCTCTTCCATCCTAGTTTGTCACTGTTCCAGTTGTTTTAAACTTCTTAATGATTCCTCTGACTGTAGATACGGGCAAGTTAAGGCGAGTGGCTATTTTCTTGTAGCCATTGCCTGACTTATGAAGGTCGACACACATCTGCCTTACTTGAATTGTGTGTTCTCTTGTCTTTGCCATGTTGACAAATGGGTAAGAGAATTAGGACTCTGTGTCACGTCATATTTATACCCCAGGGAAACAGGAAGTCATGAATTACTATTTAAAAGTTCCTAGATACCCTGACCAACTTTAGCAACTACAGAAAATATATTTAAAAAAATATATATTACATTTTTCAGCGGAATTGTTAGGGGTGCCAATAATTGTGGGACACATGATTTCAAGTTTTCTTTTTCTAAATGCGATTTTTTTTTTTTTTTACCACCAAAGTAATGTACTTAAATAAAAGGTTGGATTTTTCTCTTTTTTTGCATTTGAGTTCTATGTTGTTTAAAAAAAAGGGAGAATTTTTAGAAGTCCATGAACCCATCTTAAACAGGGGTGCCAATAATTGTGGAGGGCACTGTATGTTGGTGATAGACGGGCCAAATCAACCAATCAGATCCACGAAGCATATGAAAATACAACCACAAGCCCGCCCCTGCTGCTGCAGGCAAAGCATAGCTTGTTAGCTCTGCAAGCAAGCAACATGTCGGTAAAGGATATTTGCCGTTTGTGTAACGAGAATTTAGGAATAAAAGACACCATTTCAGGTTCCCGGAACGCTGTCTGAAAATACTGGTTAGCTGATTGGATAAACCATCTGTCTATCACCACCTAACCCGCCTCAAAACCAACGCTGATTGGCCCGGTCGTTTGACTAACGGCTCCAAATTTTCTCTATCTCAAGATGCCAGATTGATCTGCGAGTGGAAAACTGGAGCTCGCGAGATCAGGACGGTCTCACAAGGCTACATTGCTGCAGCTCCTCTTTTCACCCTGTGTTCAGGTCTCTGTTTTAGCTACAGAGTGAGACCTCTCACTGCTCTAACATCTTTGTTGGCAGTCGCACATGCACAGTAGCTAGGTAAGGATCATATCAGCTAGCTAGCTGTTTAAACAACTTCGGTCGAGTTACAATGCAGGATTAGCCGGGACACTTCTTCTAAATGAGGGTGCACTTCCAACTCTGCGTGGAATACCTGCAGAACAGGGACATGGAAGTAGTTATTTTGTAGATTATGGTGAACTAGTGTGTGTTGTAGCAGTGTTTTGCCATTGAGAACGAGCTAGCATGCTAGTGCTAGCATGCTACGGTTAGCCCTTCGTTTCGGCTAGTGACGTAGAAAGCCGTGCAGATTTTAAACAGCTCATTCAGAAACCGTATCTCACTCAGAACAGCATGGATGTTTATTTTTTTTGCCAAGTTTGTATGCTTGTGGAAGCACCAGAGACACAAAATAACACCCCAAATCCCAGAAAAAGTTTTTTTTCATAATATGGGCACTTTAAGGTTTAAGTCAGTGCAGATGGCAGAAACCCAGAGTGGAAGCAGGAAGATGTTCCCAGAAACCTAACATAATCACAGTTATTGAAATATAGTTAGAATGGGTTAATTGGTTGATCTTTTGTATATTTTTGGGCATTTACTTGATAGCAGAGAGCTGAAGAGAAATTAGGGGAGAAAGAAACAGGATTTTATTATATTATAACCAAACCTATTACTCTAAAGAAGAAAATGAGAACGTGACAGTAGTCAACACGAGTGGTGAGATTCCAGTATCTAGAACTATACTAGTCATGTTGCTGTTATTTAAAAACACTGGCCAACATATCGGATGAGTATGTTTTTATAACTGTAAATACATTTCATATAGTATAGCAGTATACAAGAGTATATTTCATATATTTTTTTGCTGATATTTCCAAGGGTTTTAATTAAAGACCATGCTCATGCTTTGAGCATTATACTGCTACTTTGTTTGTGTGTAGATGTGTCATTTTGTGTCAGGTGACTCAGGGCTTTCCGCGTGATGTCCTGGTTGTTATCATTACACCTGCTCGTCGGCTCCACTCCCCTCAGGTTAATGGATGACAGCTTTAAACCACTCCAGTAGAGTCACACTGTCGTGCTTTAACCTGAACACTCATTTCATCCAGAACCACGCCACTCTCCCCTTTCTGGCGCCTTCTTTATCTTCACAGTTAGTGCTACTGCCACGTGTCTTTCAAGAAAAGGAAACACTTTCTACTTTGTCTTTTTACCTGCTGCATTCTTAGCATTTAAGCAACGCTCATACGTATTACAGCTGTCGTTGGGGCACTTTCACTTTGACCTTTGCACTTCTTACTGTTGGCTGTGTGTAATGTCAATAATTTCTGCTACCTTTACTGTCTCTCAAAGTTGTAGTAAACTCTACAACTGGTATCTTGCTCAAAATGTGATTCAAATGTAATATTTTAGGCAAAAAATATGACACTAAGCCATGGAGATTACATTTCAGATGGGACTATTTAGCACATTCTTTATTCTCAGTTCTTTATTCTTAATTTGAATTCCGATTCACTTCCAAAAAGTCAACGTCATCCGGGGTTTGTTTGTTTGGTGTTTGTTTGAGAATTCAGGCTATGTATTTTAATGTCCTAATCAATAGATCTAATCTAAGGCTTTGATTAAATATTTATTCAAGGTCTGTTGTAGGGCCGCGTTTATTTCTTCTGTCCAGTCATCCATGGATGGCACTTCAGTTGCCTGTTCATTTATTACTGGAACGTGTGCACACGCCAAGTGGATAGCATGGGACAAATGGCTTATGGTTGTGGATCCAGTCTAGTAAGCAAAGTAAATTTATTGCCATACATTGTATGATCGTTTTTTTCATAATTGTAATTGTTTAATTGTATTATGATTACAAATGAGACCAACATGTAACTTATATTGCAGCCAATCAGCTTTCGTGTAATTGGTGCAAGTCTCTTTTTGGATTGTACCATAGACACAAATCTGATTTTATTCTTCAGCTATGGGGAAGTGCAAATTTAGCGATACTTGGCTTAAAAAAAATTAATTTAGGGCTCCGTTGATGTTGTGATAAAGGTCTTAAATTTCATTCATAACGGCCTTAAAAGGTCTTAAACTTGACTTGATGAAACCTGCAGAAACCCTGGAATAGGCAACCATATGCTAACATGTTAGCCATAACAACTTTATAAAGGATGATATTAGTCAGTGTTTTTCAGGTTATTGTGGAGTTATTTTGCCCCCAAGTGGCAAAACAGTAATTTCATGCAGGTGTAACAACTTAAAACAAAAAAGAGAGTGCTCAGAGAGTCCTTATTTTAAGATTGGTGTGAGGTACTTGTACAGTGGATTGACTGTAAACAATCCTTGACCACTCTGACCTTACACTTTAAGTTGCCAATGAAAGCTGAACATTGTGAGAAGTAAGAAATTGTCAGAGACATCCTGGGGTGTGTGATTCTGAAAATCTGAGTAAGACCCCAGTATTATGTTACTACTTCCTCGTCTTGTTGACCTCTGTCTTTCTTTTTTTCTTCCTCCTCTTCTCCCTGCAGGTGCCACAGTGGTGTGTGGAGTATGCTTTGTCCTATGAATTTTCTCAGGGTCTGGTGTGTTGTTCCCAGCCCTATTCGGTGACAGCGTCAAGTCTGGCCCTTCACGTGGCTGATGAGATGGACCTCAGCCTGGGTCTGGAGGTGGGCTACAGGGTGTCCCATGATGACAGCTGTACACCCGACACCCTACTGAGGTGAGGATGCATGGATAATGCACACAACTTTATTCATAGTATCATATCATAACAAGACACATTACAAATAGAGTAGGTCTAGACCACACTATTATTTACAAAGACCCAACAATTACAGTAATTCCCCCAAGAGCAAGCATTTAGTGCGACAGTGGCGAGGAAAAACTCCCTTTTAGGCAGAAACCTCAAGTGGTGAGGAAAACTTACTTTTAGGGAAAAACCTCAGACAGACCAGGCTCTTGGTAGGTGGTGTCCAACGGTGCCGGTTGGGTGTATGATGAACAGTGGCAATTATAGTTACAATAAAGATAATGGAACTATGACTAGAAATAGTATTTGTAGTAGTTCATGGCGTAGCAGGGCGTAGCAGGGCATAGTAGGGCGCCGTGCAGGACCACTGCTACAGCTGCAACCATGATTTAGGTGCCACCCTAATCCAAGGAAAACTGCGGGGCGAGAAAACATAAGGACTCCGGGGAATAAGCTCCCCAGAGCTAAGTTAGTAACAAGCATTTCTGGGACACAAATGCACACAGATGGAAAGAGAGAGGAGCTCAGTGTGTCAAAGGAAGTCCCCCGGCAGTCTAAAACTATAACAGCATAACTAAGAGCTGGTGGCTCTATAAGGATTGGATTGGACGACTATAAAGAGAAGCAGAGAAGAGAAGGGTTGCCGTGTAGCTATACACCCTCCCCCGCCAGTAATGTCATCTTATTATTTTCCCCAGTATTGGGTCATGACTCTCATTTTCAGTTGCGCTGTTACTGCCACTAGCAACAAAATGGAAATCAATTTTTTCAGAACAAAGCTATCCAGACATTTTAATGTTGAAGAGAGGTGTTTATTTAATTTCAGTAATGTAATAAAATCGGTTTTAACTCAAATTTTTTTCACCCTTAATGGTGCACTATGAGTTCCTGCATGGTTTCAGCGCAATTTCATTTTTGTCTCAAATCGTAGGCATCTCTCCTTGATCCACTAGCTGCCTGCCCCCTGAACACACTGTGAAAAAGCCCGGTCTTTTCACAGGGGTCGTAAACGTCAAACAAACACTAGAGGCACAGGCTGTGCACCAAAATACAACAAACCACTCCAGCCAATCACCGACAAGATGGTTGGGGGAGGGGGTGGGGGTTAGTGACAGTCAGTTAATCATGACAGTTATGGAAACGTGGGGGGAGGGGCGAGCTTGCTCGGTTTTGTTTTGAATTTACTTGGAATGTCAACAGAAGTGACATCATGCAGGAACTCATAGTGCACCTTTAAGACGGTAAGATCACAGTCGTGTCAAAATATTTTTTTTCCCTATTATTGCCTTTGGGCAGCAAAAAAAAAAAAGAAATAATGCACATTTCTCTTTATGGACCTGAGCAATGCATTCAAGTGGAGAAGGGTTTCATGCGAACAGCAGTTGAACATGGGTCAGTCGGTCCTAAGAGATGGGCGAACGCCATTCGGAAGGGTGGGGCTATGGCCTACATCGCCCTCGACCTATCAAAAGGAACTTAATTAATAAAAAAATAACAAACATGAAACATTTAAAAAGATGAATAAATAAAATACAAAAATAACAATTAATCAGTGCAATCTTTGGAGGGCTAAGCTTTTGTGACTAGCCTAAAGACTGGAAGCAGGTGGAAACAGCTAGCCTGGTTCACTTCAAACCTCAAAAATATGTCTACCAACACCACTAAAACTTACTGTTTAACAACTTATCATTTTTTTTATATAAAAATGACACATTGTAATATTACGGGCAGTGCTGGTACGATTTCTCTCTAGGCACAGTGACTTGCTGGAATCTGTCAGGTTGCCAGTCAACCAGCAGGGACTTCAAGAAGTCACTGCAGCAAGAAAAATGGTTGCAGTATGTTATTTCCATAAAACCAGAGGTGATGCTAGGTGTATTTTTTAAGTTTAAACTTTAAAGTGACACATGCTAGCAGTTTCCCTCTGCTTTCAGTCTTTATGCTAAGCTAAGATCATTGACTCCTGGCTCTGGATACATTTCTATAAAGTTTTATCGTCTATCTGTTAGAGAAATTTTGATTTACATACTTTCTTAAAAACTGTTTGCATAGAATAATATTATACTGAATACTCTAAACAAGATAACATGGGAGACACTGTTTTGTCCTTGTCTAAGCTTCCTGAGGGCATACATGCCCCCCAGACCAGATAGGGGAGATGTCATCGACTCTGAACAGATAACAATTGACAACATCTACTCTGTATCATGATGTATTGCATTTACACTTAATATTATAAAAAGCAGCTGTATGTTAAGATTCTAACACTATCCTATTTTAATAAAACAGACATGAGAGTGGTCTCAATCTAACATACAGAAAGAAAGCAAATATGCATATTTCTGAGCATGCTTTTAAAAAAGATTATTATAAAATCATTAGACTTTTTTGAATTCTGTTCAGTAAGCACCTTGAAATTAAACTACATAAAAAAGTCCACCATAAACAGGCCACATACCGAGGAGAGTTTTCTACCTCTAACTTCCTGGAAGGAGACCACCTGAACAGGTCTGGTAAACTGTAGTGCATCCTGGGGATTTTCTTCACATAACATACTGTAAGTGAGCACCAGAGATGGCTTGAGTACAAGTACATCTTTCAGCAAGATATCACATATCAAAGTGTGCTCTACCAAACTGTAGGTAAATCCAGGTAATGAGTCATTCATTGCTTTATTTGCCGAGCACAATGCCGAACTGTATCGTGTAATGGTCTCTTCCCCAGAGGCAATGTAGATGGCTTCATTTGATTTCACTAGTTTTGTATTATAATTTTGCGTGGGCTTTCTTTTGCTTTCAGCCACACCTTGACTCTTTGTTTTCTGTTACCTGCAGTTTGCTGTGGCAGTAAAAGTGCTATAGCAATGTATTCACTGAAAATGGATCCATGTGTCCCTTCCTGTGCTCCAGAATGATTATATAAATACATCCATAAAGATCTTGAGCATGTCACTTCATCTCTTAGTTACAGTATGTGTCAAAGGAGGCTTCCACACATCTCCTGGCTATTGATAGTGGATTTTGTGTGCTTTGATCCACTGGGCCAACCTGCAGTCGAAATACTTTAAAATCTCTATATGTTTTACAGATACTGGCTCTTTACTCATCTCTTTTTTCTTTCCCTCACCCCAGATTTGTCAGTGACACTCTGCTGCTAGAGGAAATGATGTCAGACCCTCTGCTGCATCAGTATGGCGTTGTGGTGTTGGACGAGATCCAGGAGCGTACCGTGCCCACTGACGTGCTCCTGGGCCTGCTGTGTGACGTCTGCCGGCAGAGGCCAGACAACTTCCGGGTGGTTCTCCTCACTCACCCTACGCTGGCCCCTCGCCTCTCGGCCTTCCTGGGACCATCGGTTCCTCACCTCTCACTGGACAATGTACTCACTGACCCTCCTTCCAGAGACCAGGACGAGGGGACGAAGGTAGAGAAGGACAGGAAGGCTGTTGAGTTGAACAGGGTGGAGACACTGTACCGGGAGCTTCCGTCTGGGAAGGAACCGGCAGCCGCTGCCTGTCACATGGTGCTGGATCTGCACAGAAGGGGAGAGGAAGGAGATGTGCTGGTGTTTTTGGCCAGTGCACAGGTACATACATACACATATGTATTTATATTTCAATTCCCTTTCCTGAGATAATAAAGTCTTTGTTATTTTTTTATCAGAATCCAATTGAAATACAATTTAAAAAGACATTCTTATCTGCATTTATGTCAAAACGTAGAGACTTTCAATCATCAAAATGTCATTTATTAAATGTATTCGTGTCAAAATGACATATAAACATCTTTTCGTATTCTATTTTGCCTGGAAACACCATGAAACGAAAAATAAGCGTCGGTCCTATTTCTAGCATGCACGCGTTCTTGACGCGCCTGAGACATGCGTGTCACGCAGGCAGTGTGCAAGCTCTAACCTGTTAACATGGGAGCTGAAATAAAAACAAACACACCACGCAGCTGACACGCTCACAGGAGCCCTTAATCCTTAAGATTATGGTCCATGTTGATTTTTATTTTATTGGTTTATTTAATAGGGACCATGCATATTTATAAACATTGTTGTATAAAAACACCATGTGAATATGCCAGAATTAGTAAAAATAACTACTTTCCATCTGCAGTCCCTAGGCAGGTGACATAAGACTAACATAGAGACAACCAGCAGTCATACAGCGCTCATTTACTATGCATTAAAAGATACACATATTGGTGACATATACATTGACAAAACAAAACAAAAATACATGATGACAAAGACATTATCCACCTCTATACTGTACTATTCGATACTTATCCACCTCTATATCCACCTTTATACTGCATTCAATTTAACAGTGAAAGTGTATTGGTAATGAAATGTGTGACTATTAAAAGTGAGTGCATCTCTGGTTTTCTAGAAGCCCACTGTTTTAAGTTAGTTTTAAAGGTGTTGAATGTAGGACACTCTCTTATTGGGAGGGGCAAGCTATTCCAGAGTTTACCTCCTATTATTGACAATACGTTTTGTCCAAAAGTGGTGCGTCTTAATGGTATTAAACAGTCCCCTTTTACAGAGGCCCGTGTACTTCCTCCGCTTTCAAGTCTCTGGATGAACCCATGCAGCGGAGGGGTGGCAAGATTATAGCACTTTATATATCAAACAAGCATACCTGAAATGTTAAAAATTTTCTAAACTTAAAAATGTATGTATCCTTAAGATATCGCAATGGTGAAATGACAATGCCTTTTTATCAAAAGTTTTTATGGCTTTCTTAAATAGAGATTCAATGCTTTTAAGAGTAGTTATGCTAGTTAATGACCAGTTATTAAAACAATACTCAATATGTGAAAAGATCATAGTATATAAGAACAACTTGGCAGCTTTGGTGTCAAGAAATGGCCTAACTTGTTCTTTATATGCCACCTTTTTTACATGACTTTTGTCATACATGACTCCTAGATACTTGAATTCATTAATAATATCAAGCTCCTGTCCTCTAAGGAACACATTAGATTGTGACACCTTCATGTTTTGTCTGGGAAACGCCATACAAACAGTTTTTTTGGTGTTTAGGTAGAGACATGACTTTGTGAGCCAGACATCACTGTGAACCATAGCAGATCTAAGTGTGGATGCTATCTATTGATAGTTCTTAACATGTGTAAAGATTACAGCATCATCTGCATACATCTGGACACACATTTTTACATGCCTCTGGCAGATCATTTATATACAGTGTAAACAGGATTGGACCAAGTATGGAGCCTTGGGGGACCCCTACTGGACATTCACACAGTGGGGAATTTGAGTCATTAACACAAACACATTGCTTTCTACCAGACAGGTATGATTTTATCCAGTTAAGAACTTGCTCAGAGAAATTAAAATATGTTAATTTAGATAAAAGAACTTTGTGATTAACAGTATCAAAAGCTCACTTTAGGTCTAGGAAGGTCACAGATGTGGTTGCAGGTGGTAACAGCAAGTGTGTTTTATTAATCCAGAGGTCTGTTACTAACAAAACAACATGCAGGGCTGAAGTGATTAGTTGATTAACCGATTAGTCAACAGAAGATGAATATGCATCTGTTTTGGTAATTGATTACTTATTTCTTAATTTTTAAGCAAAAATGCCCAACATCCTCTGGTTACAGCTTCTCCAAAGTGAGGATAGGCTGCTTTTCTCAGTTTATATCATTGTAAACATTTTATGGATTAATCAGTAATGAAAATAATTATTAGTTTCAACCCTATACGGGTGTATTGAGCACTAAGGTTAAAAACACACTTTAAACTGGGCCGTGAGCTCATTGTAGCGACCACAGTCAGAGCTGCAGGTGAGAAACTTTTACTGAAATGAATGGGGAGCAACCTTTGAACACAGTATCCATAAGGACTAAAGGACAGGTTGACAAAAGTTTCAAGTCTTTCTTAAAATAACATGCAACAGTCCCATATGTACGTACATTGAAACTGTTTTTGCTTGCTGAAATCATTCTTCCTGTTCAAATTAGCCTTAAACACTCGTCCTTATGCATTTCCAGTGTACATGATCAGGGGACAAAATCCTCGGGGTACATTTAAAGCTCAGATTTTAGAGAAGTGCACAGAAATCTCCCTTTTCAGTAGAGCAATGTGAAAACACCTCTCTAGTGACAAACTTTGAACGTATACAAGTCAGTATAGTCAAGGTCAGACATTTTAGGGGAAATAAGAAAAACACATTGTTGAGTGGAGGGGATCTTTAAAAAGCCTGAACTTATTGGCCCTGTTGGCAGAGTTTACCTTGTGTGGAACTATTAATATGGCCAAAGTACCATTTTAATCTGGCAAATGATGCAGCAGTCATCCATGGTTTAATTTTTGAGGCTGTATAATTGTGGTTTCTGTCTTACTTTTAGTTGTTAAGTAATGAAGAGCTCAACATTTCTATGTGCTAACGTGCAAAAGAAAGAAATTAGTAGTGCAGGACTGATTTAAAAGTAAAACTAAACAACATAGCAAAAGGAAAACTTGTTATACCAATATTCATTCTCTTGTGTGCTGTAGAGTTTCACACACACAAATACACACTGTATCCAAATGAACACATAGCCACAATGTATCTGTCACGTGTTTTCCATCCATGTGCAAAGATATATGTACATATTGACCTATAGTACATCAAACGCTCTCACGCACATTAAACTCCCTTTATGTCAACATTACCACACCTTCACCATCAGTCCTGGTTTCCATTTAAGACCAAGTCTATCATGTGTGCCTGTGTTAGCTGAGGCTAGATTTGTAACTCAAAATCCTCTTAATTAATCCTCAGTGAAACACACACACACCCACACACACACACACACACACCCACACACACACCACACACGCACGCACACATGCACACACACATACACACACACGACAAACGGCAAACAAAAGCAAAGATAAACACTTCTCAGCGTTGCCTTGCATCAAATGTTTGAAAGAGTAGATTCAAACTGAGACTCCATTCTCTCTCTTCCCTGTTCTGTATAGGAAACAGAAGAGTGTATGGCTCTGCTGGAGAAGGAGTGTGTAGCTCTGAGTCCTCAGCTTGGTCCTCTCCGGATCCTCCCTCTCCATGCTGGCCTGGGTGGGCTGACCCAGCGGGTCTACGAATCCAGCCAAGAGGCTTCGACACTAAGGGAGAATGACAGCTCCCGAAGGCGTGGGTGGCTCAGTGTTGGGAGCGGCAGGGCCGGGGGTCAAAAGGAAAGTTATCCTCTCCGATACCCTCGCAGAGGCTTCCTTCTCCCTGCCAGCTATTCGCTATGTCATAGACACAGGCCTTCAACTCAAAACTGTGAGTTTTTTTTTTTTTTCCCTACATGAAAAAAAAAAAAATATCAAATTCCAGATTGTTTAAACAAAGTAATACCATTTATCTCTTTTTCCTATGTTTCTTGTATTGTTTTTAATGTTGAGCTCAGTGTAAGATGCTGTAAGTAGAAGCTAAATCAGCTGAATGCAAAAAAGAAATGTTACGTAGGCCTACTTTGTTGCGGGGAACAAAGAGTTATTTGATTAAAGTGAAAACAAAATCAGCATGTTCAGGCTATCATGTGCAAAACTTGACAATTCCATTTCTGACATTTTTTATCTTAATATTCTGCCACAGGTTTACAATCCACAAATACGAGCTAACTCGCAGGTCGTGAGAACGATCAGCAAACACCAGGCCGACATGAGAACTCAAAGGGTGAACAGCCACCTTCCAGGTAGGTCAAAGGTCATTGCTGCTGTTCTGATTACCAGCTGATGTAGTTCAATGCAGACATTTCCTAAACTATAAGATTTCAATTAAATCCCCTATGTGTAGAAGTCTGACTTTGGAGAATGTTAGTGGTAGGATCAAACTAGAGACAATCTTGTGATAGGATGACACCAGCCGCAAAGCCATATCGGGTCAGGGATAAGTAAGGGGGCAATGGCCCCTTCACCACCTTCTAACCCCGCTACTTCGGGCGCCCTTGCTCCTACCACATCCCTCTTTAACTCAGCCTTCATTTTGATCTCAACTAACACACCTGAGAAGTTTCGAGACTGCATCGTGCACGGTTGTGATGCTATTGTCATGACGAAATCTGTCCACAGACAGACAGACAGACAGGAAGACAGAAATAGACAGGCAGACAGACATGTCTGACAGACAGACAGACACAGACAGAGAGACAGATAGAAAAAAAACACCTGGCAAAGTACTTAAAACAACCTCTGTGCTAGTTCCCACTACATACTGTATGTCCAGGAGCACTGTACTGTATACTGTATCATGACTGTTTACTGCATGTGTTGTCCTTGTTGGTCTTTAGGGCTGTGTCTCCGTCTTTACCCCCAGTCTCTATATGAGGACGGGATGGAGGAGGCTCATAGTCCAGGGGTGGTGGAGGAAAACCTCAGCCACTTGGTGCTGTTGCTCAAGAGGCTCGATATTGCAGATATGGGACAGTGCAAGTTCCTGGACAGACCAGGTACATTGATGAACTTTGAATAATACTTATTTTATTCATGTATGTTTTAAGGACTCCTCCTGTTCTTTGTGTTTACATGACTCGGCATGACTGTGATGATGTTGGAATGCATGTAAAGAATGAATGAAAGGGCACAAATGCATAGGTGGAAAAGAGACATTCTCTTCATCTCTACCTTTCTTTAAACGAGTTGGTAAGCAGACAACATAACTTTGTTCTTAACATCAATAAATAAATGTTAACTACAATAAATGTAGTTTAGTAAATGAAGCGGTACACAGATTAAAGCAGCTGCAGGGTCTAGGTTTGACCAATCAGCGACATTCAGCCCTGCAAACTCTGCGCCGTTCCTTACCAGAAAGCACAACCCTCGCAGCAGGAACTAATCTACAGGAACTTAATGTAGTCCTAGTTTATTTGGGGTTTAGTTTTTGAGTTTCTCAAAAGGTTTTGGGTCACCTGGGAAAGTTCCTGCAGTGGACATGCCCTAGATATGTCTGATACCCAAGTGGATCAGACTGGATCTACTATCAGCTCTGGTCATGTGTTGCATCTGTTCAGGGTAACCACGTTTTGGACCAGATGTCATCATCATCAGTCTCTTTGTTTTGAAAATGAAAAAGTAATGTAACACCATCTAAAAATCTGGTTTTTGCTGACCTCAAATGATTTACCTTTTCACCTTGCTGAAGTGACGTGAAGGTGTACACCAGAACACTGTGACATCGTTGTTGGGTGTGGTTACAGGTGCAACAGACTTGAAACCAGAGCGGGCAGTGAAACGCTGCTTTTCAGCCTGCTGTTCAGATTCTCTTTAATTTATGAACACCAGTTCAGGTAGGCTTTCCACAGTTCTGTTTCGCTAGTCCAAAATATTGGGCCTGTGAAAACCTGTAATGCCAGTTTACCAAAGTGAGAGTTACAAGTAGTACTGGGGTGTTCTGTAGGTCAAGAGATTGCAGCTGTAGCTTCAGTTGTGAAAACCTCAAGTTGGAGCGGATTTGGCAAAGCTGTGGAGGATTATTTTCAGGTGGCTGCAAGGTAAACTTTCCTTGCTGTTATCAGCTAGGGTGAGGAAATGCTGACCTAAACTGGGGATGTTGTCATAAGTTAGACAGATGACTTGAAGCTATAGTGCGTAGTTTCTGTTTCCCCCATGAGGAATTCTAAGAAATGACAACAAAACTGTGTCCACATGAGGCAAGCCTTCTGTGATTGCGCATGGAGGATTAAAAAAACATGATAGACTCTTCAGAAGAGGTAATTATGCTCACTCGAGTTTCTGCGCGCCAAAGTCATTGTACGACACAATCTTCTAAACCTAGCCATGGCTCAGCTGTCTGCTGTAGTTCATTCACGTTAAGAGTAGTGTCTCTACTGTTTGTCGTCCTTGATGCTTCTTAAGACCATAATCACTGGTGTGTACTACAGCAGATAGCAGCTAAGATCCTTGCATTAGTGTTGTGTCAGTATAGTACTTCCAAGTCTAAGACCATCGATGCATGGCTTCTTCCTCCCTCCCTTTCTCCTCGATATTTATTTTTCTTCCGTCTTTCCCTCATTCCCAGCGCCCGAGGCTCTAATGCAGGCCCTGGAAGACCTGGACTACCTGGCAGCGCTGGATGATGATGGTAACCTGTCAGAGGTGGGCATCATCATGTCGGAGCTGCCACTGGAGCCACCGCTGGCTAAAGCCTTGATCGCTGCCTGCGAGTACGACTGTGTTGACGAGCTGCTCACTATAGCCGCCATGCTCACAGGTAACTAAAACAAAGTGAATCATTTTACTGTTTGGTAAAAATTACACAATCAACTCACATTCGCTGAGAAATGATGCCCCATGACACAATGTCATGGGGCATCATGACAGGCCACAGCTGCGTCAATAATGCGTAACAACATTTATTAATAGATGTTGATTGCATGCATACAGCACATTTTCATACGTATTTGTTGTTATTTGTTATGTACTCTTTTAAAATGAACATTTGATCTTTGTCTTCTGTCAGCTCCCTCCTGCTTTGTGACAGCAGAACCCAGCAGAGAGGAGGCTGCGGTCACTCACTGGCGACCTCTAATGCACGCAGAGGGAGACCACATGACTCTCATTAATATTTATAACACCTTCATAGAGCGTACGTACAGTTCAGCCTTCATTACATTAACTCTTCGTTAGGTACAGGGTTCCCAGTGATCATGGAATCTAAGAACTAATCTATGTCGGATGCTCTTACAAATGTTTCACTAACTAACAAGACTGTGAAATGTGTTTTAGCATTAGCACAGGAAGGAATACAATGTTTTGGAATTGGATATGGAACGTAATGTAAAATTGAGCATAATGACCACAGTGGGAACCCCGCAGTAATGACATTCTAATCCCTGTTGAGGTTTTATTAACATAAAATATATAGCCATGAATAATTGATTGGTCTGTGTGTGGTAATTGTAGATAATCAGGATGAGGCGTGGTGCACGACAAACTTCCTCAGTCACGCCGCCTTACGATTGGCTGTGGTGATCAGGGCTGAGCTGCTGGAGGTGATGCAGCGAATCGAGCTTCCTGTTTCTCCTCCTGCTTTTGGATGCCAAGACAACTGCACGAATATCAAGCGGGCTCTCATCTCAGGCTTCTTCCTCAAAGTAAACACCATGTTTTCTCAAAACTGAGTGAAAGAAATGTGATCAGTTGCCTCCCTTATATTTATGCTTTCATATTTATACCATAACATAACTATGGTGATCCATTAACTTTTCATTTAGCACCACAATCGGTAAAAATTTGAAGTTATCAAATACTTTGATTTATGACCAAATATCTGCTACAACTAATAACACAATCCCATCTGACTCAGCTGTACTTTGTGTTTACTCCTAACTGGCAAATGTTAGCGTGCTCAGATATGGTGAACATGGAAAATATTCTACCTGTTTAACATCAATTATGTTAGCATTGCCTTTGTGAGCATTTTAGCATGCTGACTTTAGAATTTAGCTTAAAACACCACTGGGCTTAAAGGGATATTTTGCCGATTTTAATCCAGCTCTGTGTCCTCTTTGTGTGGGCAGTGTGTTGAGATGAGTGGTGTTTGGCCTTCCTCCTATCGCCAGTGCACGCAGGACCGAAGCAGCGGACATTCGAAGGACCTTGGCAGACCTCCGCTGCTCTGCTCCGCGGGGGAGCTCTGTGCACTGGCAACATGGAGGGAAGCCGTTCATCTAAACACCCTGCACACGCTGCCATGACACAGAGCTGGATACAAATCAGTATTCACAGAGCTGCTAGCATGGCTCTAGATACTCAGTCTTGTTACACTGTTTGTGGTATTACTGTTTGCTTCAGAGTTGCTTTGACCTGTAGGGTTTGTTGCACTCCCTAACTACTATTGAAGGTGCCATGTGACAGCAAATTTAACTTTTGTACTGTAGGTAATTTGACTGATTTCATTCTAAAAGAAAAACTAACAACAAGTTCATATATCCTGTCAGAGTGGAAATGTCACACTGGAAGTTGAAAAATCAAACTTCGTGTTATTCATGCAATGTTACCACTGAAGTGTTTTTGCAGTGTGTTGATGTACTGATTGTACAGAAGTTAGTTGTAGCTAGCTGTTGTGGCTGTAAGCAGTCCAACAAAGTGCTGCCGCGAGGGACTAAACACTGAGAGATGCATAAACGCAATGTGACGCGCTCAAGATTGTATTGTAATGATTTATTCCTCCCCACGTAAAATACAACTAACACTGCAGTTACCAAATGTAAAGTTACTTTGTGAGTCAAAATAAGTGCGTTAGTGCGGTGGTCAACAGAAAGTGTTCACTCCCAGGCTCACCCCCTCTCTTTCAAAGCCCAAAAAACCAACAGGTGAACAACAAATATGTTATCACTTCGGCTCAAACTGCGATGAAAACGGCCACCACCTACAATATAAGTGCACAACGTAACAATCAACAAATGAGACCGTAAATAAAATACAATATGTGGCTCCTACACAAGCTATCAACAAATGCACTGAGCATGTCTGTATGGAGGATGTCATTTTTGTCTTTTTTTATGTGGAACGTAATATTAGAAAACCAGCTTATTGGTCTAACCCTACTTTTTATAGTTTTTATTATTATTATTATTATTATTATTATGTATAACTCATCAATTGGCCACTAGGTGCCGCTGTTTTTTAATTTTGAGGAGGCAAAATCATGAAATATCCTACAATTATTTATCCAAACTACTCTTCTCTGCACCTGCAAAATACATCCCGTCTTAGACATACAGCTCCGTCTTGCATCGCAAGGGGCGACTTGCGCCGGAGGGCTTGAACCCCGTTCAGAACTGCTTGCATTTATTATGTATTACTCATTTGCAGAACACATCTTTCGTTCACTTTAATGTCCTTCACACATCCTCCCATATTTTCCTATTTTGTTGCTGATGATAAATGTTGTTGTCCTCTTCAGGTGGCTCATGATGTGGATGGCTCGGGTAACTACCTCCTGCTAACTCACCGCCATGTGTCTCACCTGCATCCCTTTTCTTCCTACCTGTGTCGGCAGCCGTGTCCCAATCCCCCCAGTTGGGTCCTGTACCACGAATTCACCATCTCTTGCGATAACTGCATCCGCATCGCTTCCGAAGTCCACCCTCAGATGTGAGTCAAACCGTGAGATTGTAAATGTGCGAGTTACTGTTAATTGGTTTTGTGTAAAATCCTATTCACTTATTTTACATTTTCTTGATCAAACAGTTACGATTATACTGCAAAACATCCATCTTGTCCAGTGTGTCAAGTCAAGGCTCTATCTATTTTGAAAGGGTACCACTGTTGCATCTGGGACTTAGCGTAGCCCAAGATGATTGCGATTGGTTTAATGAAATACAAACAAGCCAGAGCGTTTTTTCCCCAATCACAAAATGTTAACTCTTGCAGCCAGACTGTACTCCAATGCTAACACAGCGCTGTGGAGATAGGTCTAGCCATGGGCATCGGACATTGCTGCAGCTCCTCTTTTCACCCTGTGTGTTGAGCTCTCTGTTTTAGCTATAGAGTGAGGCATCTCACTTCTGTTCCATCTTTGTTGGGAGTCGCACATGCGTAGTACCTAGGTAAGGACTACTAGCCAGTCAGAAGCAGAGTATGAGGACGTGCCCTGACAGTACCTAGGTAAGGACTACTAGCCAGTCAGAAGCAGAGTATGAGGGCGTGCCCTGACAGTACCTAGGTAAGGACTACTAGCCAGTCAGAAGCAGAGTATGAGGGCGTGCCATGCTAGCAGCTAGGCGAGCATTATAACGTGTGTTACAAAGTGACCCACGTTTGTCTCTGAAGTAAAGGCTGGACTACAATAGAGCTGTTTGGAGCAGTTTGTGAACAGTGTTTTCTGTTGGAGATGGTAAGTCCCTTTGGGGTGGACTTTGGGCTTTTTCACTTTGCAAACATATAACGTGCACAAAAAAGATATATAACACAATAAAGGTAAGGGGAAAAGCCAAAAAGCATAATATGAGCACTTTAACCAAATACTACACAACCGGACATGTCCCAGCAGTAATTCAACCCCGAAATAGGGGAGAAATTACCAGCAATGGCCACCAAGATTACAGCGATCTCACGTTAGCATGCAGCTACTTGATATTTAGCACTAAGCTAACGTTAGATTGTAATGGAACGAATTAGCACTTTCTACCATCAAAAATCTCAGACCATGTTAACACCACCACAGTAGGGTAGTAAAAAAACACTCCAGTCCTGCCAACCTGGAGCAGATGACCAATCAAAGCAGACCGGCTTAGTTAACTGTTGAAACCGGGGCATTCAGAAGAGTTGGAAATCTGAACGTTTTAGCTCACTGTGGTTTCTCTAAAATACGTTTACCCTAATTGTTTGAAGTTTTGGCCACATTTAACATGAAAATCCAACATTATAACATTGTAGATATGACCGAAAATACGAAAAAGCATAATATGTCACCTTTAAACTTTAAAACAGAGCCAGGCTAGTTTTTTTCCCCCCCTGCTTCTAGTCTTTATGCTAAGCTAGGCTAATCACTGGCTTCAGGAAAGTGTATTTTCCTCTGAGGATCTTTTGATGTCTATAAAAGGCCCGTATCCAGTAATCCATTCTCCCCCTTACCTGTGTGCTGTAGGCTGGTGGAGTTGGCCCCTCAGTACTACCTAGGAAACCTGCCATCGAGTGATGGTAAAGAGCTGCTCATGGAGCTGAGGCAGAGCCTGGAGCCCCAGTCCTACGAGCAGGACGGAGTGTCCGATGAGCACAGCAGGACTCACAGAGACGCAGACGGGACGGGAGAGAATCACAATCCGTCCAGCACTGAGCTCTGCGTTGTCCAATGAGACGGAAGAAGAGACGGAGCAACTGAGGAAAAACTGACACTAAACACACAGCTGTCACTTTATCGTTCGAGCTGAAATTTGGCACTTTGTGTGAATTAGTCCGAAATCTCATTTCAGGTTAAATCATTTTGACGCGTGATTTCAAATGGACTTTTACTGGAAAAACACTAATGTACAGTAACGTATTATTAATATATCTTATATGCTGTGGCTTTGGAAAATATTCAAACCTCTTCATTTTCTCCTCGTGCTATGTGTTGACATAATTTAAAATTTTATGTATAATGTTTTTTGTTATTTAATGAGGGATTTCTGTGTTTCTCTCTCTGTAATTCTTCAAAAATATTCTGTTATCACCTTCTCATTTGATTTTAAATTGTGGAGTGGATGAAATATTTTATCAAACCGGTCAAGTGTGACTTTTGTTAAAACATTTTTCAGATTTCAGAGATTTCACCTTAAAGCAATACTCACTACTTCAGTGAGCAGAGACGCTGTTATTGGTTGACCTTTGACCTCTATGCAGATGGCTTCTCAGGGCTCACTGTGATCGGAGACTGCAGCAGTGATGCACACAGCTTCGATTTTCAACTTTTTTGATACGGTTTGTATAATGTTTGGGTTTCCTGCTTCAATTCTGCCTTTTTCTCTCCGACCTTGTGTCAATAACGAAAAGTCTTTGTGTAAAGTGTGTAAAAGTACATCTGTCAGTACTGTACTTTTAAATAAAAGGGTGGTTTTTCATGTTTTAAATATCTCAGCGGAGTGATTGTTTTTTTACTTAATAGCCGCTTGCTTCTCTGTCTGGAATGGTAAAAACTTTGTCTTGTATTAAAGAAAATATACAGATTTATTTCTCAGTATTCCTGGTTTTGTCCAACGTGAACTCAGGTCACTAGGTGGCATGATATGTTTAGGATATCGGAGGTATACTAAGTATAATCTAGGGAAATTTCATTTCAGCGTGGACTTTGCTCTTTTGTTAACCTTCTGTGTGCAAAAGAAATGTTTTGTGTGCTTTGAAGCTGGACCTCTTTCTTGCCAGAGGACTGTGCTGTTCATTGTGTCGTAAGCAGCAGCAATTCTTGCAACTGTGAGTGGAGACCTTGGTGGAGACTGTGACCTCCATCCATACGCCCAGCAGATGTCAAACCTGCATGCACGTAAAGGTAATCCACCAATTTGGTGTTGCACTTCCATTCATTGGGGAACTTTGCTTTATAAATGGTCAAAGTCAAAGCAGCAGAGGCTGAGATATCCTGACTTTTAGCTTCTGGGTATGGGGTGAGCTCCAAAACACTGCATCGCATATTTCCCATAACGTGATTCAATAGTGATAAGGTCAACAAGGTTCTTTTCTCAGACTTGAAAAAGCCTCTCCAGAGCCAGAGAACACAACAAATTATTGTTTTTACAGGCCGAATAGTACTTCACTTAATGAGTAAATTCATTAGAAAAAAAATGGATTGTGTAATATCAGTGGTGTTTCTAGAATGTCTGGTTCTAGTTGGATTTGAGCATAGACAAAGCATTCATTTTTGTTCACTTGGGGGCAGCACAACAAGCTGTAAATACAACACTGACATACTGTATAGCCGTATAACAGTTGCCACAACACAGCCAGGTGGTTTTGTCTCAACTCAAAATATCTGTCTCTTTAGTTGCTAAATGCTCCACTAGGTTCACCAGCTAGCCTCTAATAATCATACCATGTCTGTCTGCTGTTTGGTGCTGAGCAGGTAGTACAGTGGCTTTATCAGAGCGTTTTCATGAAAACAGCTGCAACTGTCTATTAAAATTAGGTCTATAGCAATCTGGAAGCTGTTTTACTCTGTTTATCAAATCACCAGGCGATAAGCTGTAAACATGGCAATATATATAATAATGTCATGTTAACAGCTTATTCTTTGCACTATTATAATTCAAATAATTTTCAGTATTATCATAATGTGTATATCTTATTTAGGCACTAATGTTCTCGTATCATCATTATCATAATGAATACAGCTTATCCTTACTTTTTTCATTTAGTTTTTAAATGTCTTCCCATGTTGTATATAAATTGTGTTACTGTAACGTTACTACTCTACGTGCTTCAAATTAAGTGTTTTGTGTGAAATTTGAATTTATGTTGCGAAATAAAATTTAGAGACACTATAATTGAGTACTTACTTAAAGGTGCAGTAGGTAAGACTTTTAAAACTAACTTTCTGTCATATTTGCTGAAACTGACCCTATGTTCCAGTAGAACTACATGAAGCAGGTAATTTAAAAAAATTATCCGGCTCCTCTGGCACCACCTACAGCCTGTAGTTTGATTTGCAAAAATCCACCGCTCCCTGTTCAGATGCACCAATCATGGCCAGGGGGGGTGTCTAACTGCGTGTCAATCACTGCTCATGCATACGCATTCATTCTCCATTGTGGGGGGAAGGGCTTAGGAGACCATTTTGGGCTTTAGCAGAAAGGGGGGAGCAACTGAGAAGTTGTCGATGTTCAAATTTTTGGCTAAGTCCTGGATCTTCACAATCCTACCTACAGCACCTTTAATAAAGAATGCTTGAGTGGATGGACTAGTGGGAGGAGTGCTTATTGCTTGTGTGTTAGAGATCACAACACATGTATCTTGACTTTTATTGTAGAGACTCTACATGTGTTGTGTTACATATGCACATGTTGATTTGAACAGAACAGTCTATCATCAGACATACTGGTGATTCAGAGACTCAGCACAGGGACTGGGGGGACTGGGGAGGGGGGAGGGGGGGGAGAGATCTTTTCATCAGCTTAGGAGCTGCTGACCATGGGCTGGTTCTTCAGAGCTGCATCCCTCATGGTGTGGTACTCACACTCATTCTGCTTGAACATCTTCAGCTCCATCTCACTCTGCACGCGCATAGACTGAAGGCATAAAATAAAGTAAGATTACTGGGAGTAGTGTACTGACAAAGTTCAATAATGCTTAACCCTCCTGTTGTCCTCGGGTCAAATTTGACCCATTTGTAAAAAGTTTCTATATTAGAAATTTGGGTTTCTTTCTCACAAATTGTCCAAAAAAATAACGTGGATGGTTCCGTACAACGCTTTTCACAAGTAAAATAAATGATCAGTCTACTACTTTCATTGAATTTGGGTGTTTTATTAAATTTCATAGCATTTGAAGAAGAAAATTGATAAAAGAACGACAAAAAAGTTGGAAAAAAACATCAAAAAGTGCAGAAATACGTGGTACGACAAAGAACATCAGGAAAAGTGACAAAAACGTCAAAAAAAAAGTAAGAAAAACACTGGGGAAAGCAAAAAAAGTTTTCATTTTAAATTTTGACCCAGAAAAACTAAAATTTGCATGGTCAACGGGAAGACAACACAAGGGTTAAGTATTAAACATCTTTTTAGTTTGTCAATATGTAGTTATTACACTAAAGCCACAGACCAATACATAAAGAGTAAATAAATCGAGTCAGTAAACTACTGTGCGGTGTACCTCCAGGTCTCTGGTGATGGCGTGGTTGGGTCCATGGGTGATCAGGAGGATGGCGTAGGCCTTGCAGATCATGCTGTGACCCAGTTCTATCTGCCCTGCATGCCAGTGGATGACACCTGCCCGCATAATGGCCATGCCCAACTGGGCATTGCTGGGGTGGTACAGCTTTCTGCAGGAACACATCCCATGAAGAGACCCAAACCAAAACTGAATGTATCCTACTAACGAGTATTGTGTAAAGTATGCAAAGCCTGAAATATCTTATTCATCTGTGCCATAGAGCTCAAAAACCATTAAAAACGCATGAAAGAGCCAGAAACACTTACTAGAGCACCAAATATGGATTCAACTGCTGCTGAAAATAGTCCCCAACGCACCAATGCACTATTTCCTCCTGTCTGAGTAATGTGTGCCAAAACTACAGTGTCCATAGCTAGCTAGACAGCTAGCTAGACTATCTGTCTAATCTGAGTTTTCTGTTGCACGACTAAAACTACTTTTGAACGTACACATGTTCCACCAAAACAAGTTCCTTCCATTTTGCAGAGGCGCCGTTGCTCCATCCAGCGCTTAGCACCGCCCAAGACGATTGTGATTGGTTTAAAGACATGCCAATAAACAAGAGCATGTGTTTCTCCCATCCCGGAATGCTGTGTGGACTAGCCAGACCCTCCTCCGCAGCTCTGTGGAGGAAGGTCTGGCAAAGCGAGACTGATATTTTTAAGACCAATTTAACCATTTAACCAAGTATTAGTGAGTGACTTCATAGAGGTTTCTCCTACCCAACTGTAAAGGTTCTAAAGGTTTCAATTCATGACATAGGGAATTTCTATGTAAATATATATGGAACATGGGGAGTTTTTACATAGTTCTTAATAATAATTTCATACTGATCTTGTCTCAGTGTAATCAATATTGTGGGGAGTGACTGTATCCCTCCAGAGCAAAGCGCTCCGTCAGCACTCACGTGTATCCCTCCACCATCCTGCGGGCGTAGTTGGCGGCCTCAGGGAAGGACTGCAGGTATGACAGCACCTCACTGGCAACGCTGAGCACACGCAGCTTATACAGGTTCGTGTCAGCCAAGATGTTCCCCTGCTTCTCCAGACACTCACAGCACAACTTCATCACCTGAGACAGGACAGACAGAACACAGTGCAGGGAAAGACAAGAAAAAGGTGAAGCATATTAAAGCTTTAGCGCGTAACTTTTTGATATTAATAAACGTCCGTTACATTCAAGCCATTGCCAAATGAGTTGATACAAAGCTAATTAAGAGTATCAGCTCCACACAACTCTCTCTGGATTTCTCAGTATGGTTATGTTCAGAAGATTGTGGCATCCGGTGACTTTCCCGCACAGGGGCTTGATGGACTCTTCAGAAGAGTCCATCATGTTTTTTTAATCCTCCGTGTCCTCCCTGGCTACTAGCAGCTGCGTGGAGGAGGGTTGGGGGTGGTGCGTGATCACGGAAGGCTTGTATCATGTGGATGTGCCGACAGTTTTGTCGTCATTACTTAGAATTCCTCACGGGGGCGACAGAAACTACGCACTAGAGCTCGAACCCTTGGGTTGTCTTCCCATCGACCATGCAACTTTTTGTTTTTCTGGGTCAAAATTTAAAATTAAAACCGTAAGACACTGTTGGAATAATTTCATTATCAAATGATAGACAGAGACCACTGAAGTAGTCAAAGTTCATTTTACTTGCGAACCCAACAAGGAGGCAGTCTCCGCACTACAGAATAGTACAGACAATGAGCTAACAAAAAGCTCTCTACAGCTGCTTTTTATAATATTAAGTGTAAATGCAATAAATCATGATACAGAGTAGATGTCAATTGTTATCTGGTCAGATTCGATGACATCTCCCCTATCTGGTCTGGGGGGCATGTATGCCCTCAGGAAGCTTAGACAAGGACAAAACAGTGGCTCCATGTTATCTTGTTTAGAGTATTCAGTATAATATTACTCTATGCAAACAGTTTTTAAGAAAGTATGTAAATCAAAATGTCTCTAACAGAAACTTTTCACTTTTTATTTCTTGAGTTTTTGTTACTTTTTTCAAAGTTTTTGTCACTTTTCCTTATGTTCTCTATCACTTTTTATGATGTCTTTGTCGATTTTTTTCTGCGCTTTTTGACATTTTTGTTGTTTTTTCCGATTTTTTGTCACTTTTTTCACATTCTTTAATCAATTTTCTTCTTCAAATGCTATCAAAACACCCGAATTCAGTAAAAGTAATGAACTGATCATTTAGTTTACTTGTGAAGAGTGTTGTACGGAACCATCCACGTTACTTTTTTTTGACAATTTGGTTGAGAGAAACCCAAATTTCTGATATAGAAATCTTTTTGAAAATGGGTCAAATTTAACCTGAGGACAACAGGAGAGTTAATAGAATAGAATAGAATAGAATAGAATAGAATAGAATAGAATAAAATACACTTTATTGTCCCAGAGGGGAGATTTGTCTTGGGCATAGTGCAACAACCAGTTGCTTCACAAGACAAACATGTAACAGAAAAAAACATTTTAAAATCAACATAAAAACATAAACACAACATCAACGAAGCATCTTAGGACATAAAAGGACAGATATGACTGTACAGACAATACGACATCTCAAATAGTAACTGTAGTAATTAAAGGTGCCGTAGGTAGGATTGCGAAGATCCAGGACTTTGAACATTTGAACATCGGCAGCTTCTCAGTCCCTCCCCCCTTTCCGCTAAAGCCCAAAACGGTCTCCTAAGCCCCTCCCCCCACATGGGAGAATGAATGCATGTGCATGAGCAGTGACTGACACGCAGTTAGACACCCTGCTTCATGTAGTTCTACTGGAACATAGGGTCAGTTTCAGCAAATATGACAGAAAGTTAGTTTTATAAGGCTTACCTACTGCACCTTTAAAGTGCGAAGTGCAAACAAAGCGCTGGTGTATTTCGTGCTTGTGATTTACTGTTGGAGTTCAGCAGCTATAGTCACGAGACCAAACTGCATCATGGAGCACAACCCAACACCCCCACAAGAAATTGTTCACATTTTCTCCTTTCATTTTTGTGAAAAAGAATTCGAGAGAAAGAAATGGAGAAAAGCTGAAAGCAGTGTTGTGTACCTGGTGGTAATCCTTCTCAATACGGGACCTCTCAATCTTCTCCAGACAGTCTTTACTGAAGGCAGTCACCTCTTTCACCTGATCAGCAGAGGGCTGAGAGGGAGACACAACGACAAAACAGCTAACATATACTGAATATACAATGTTCTCATAATCTTAAAAGGGGAAAAAAAGAAAAAGGATTCTGTATTTTGGGTGACTAGTATCATATGCAAACCCAACTTTGTTCCCCTCGCTGTCCGCAGCAGCCACCATCAGGTCGTCCTTGATGTGCTGGCTGCAGTGTTCGCAGGAGCACTCAAAGTGGAAACGCTCCTTCAGCTTCCTCTGGCGGTCGGCAGACAGGTTGAGGAAGTCCACGTAGCTGACGGTCAGCTCCTCACCCTCTGAGATTTTCCCCAAAGCTCGCAGCTCGATCCTGGGACAGAGGGGGACAGGATGGGGTCTCTTTTTTTCTGGATCTGATAATGCATGTTTTATGTAAAAACCTCTGCACTGGGATCCCAATCCAAATCCCAATATTGTGTCAGTGATGATGAAACCAGTACCAGTTGAAGCCACATACACACCACAGACAGAGCCAAGCTAGCCATTTCCCCCTGCTTCCTGCCTTTGTGCTAAGCTAGGCTAACCATCTGCTGACTCTAGCTTCATATTTATCTTACCGACATGAGAGTGATATCAACCTTCTCATCTGACTGAAGTGTATTTCCCAAAATGTCAAACTGTTCCTTTAAGTTATACGCTACATTATGCAGAGTCATGCATTTCTCAATGCATTAATTCCCTTTATTTGCTTATTTATCATCGACAATGCATATTATCAGGCATCATTATGCATGTTAGTTAAATTAATGAGTGGTTCGGGACCCCCAAGGGGGTTGTAAGATAATATCTGGGGGTCGCAGATGGTTGGGGAGAAAAAAAGACACATTTTAGACTGGGGAATTGTTTTTTATATTTTTGTGTGAAGTTTGTTACATTTCATGTGTCGTATTCAGAGATTCATTTGTAAAATCAGGAGGTCCTGGAACACATAAAGGGGGCTGGTCCAGGGGGTCAGGGGAGAGAAAAAGTCACAAAGACGTTAAAAATCTACAGAGCCTGGAGCAAATTGGACAAGGCTAGGTGCTAGATGCTTAAACTAAAGTGTAAACTTTCATTAAAGCAAAGCATTATTTGTTTACATGTATTAATCAGAGCATAAATCAAAAATTGTGCACATCATGTGACAGAGGTTGAGGGCTGATCAGCTGTAATACGTACCTCCTCTTAGAGTGGAGAGCGGAGCTCACCGCTGCCTGGCTGCAAATAAAAGCAAAGTGTCAATTCATTTAAGCAGTTATATGAATTACACTGGTCTTTTGTTTCAAATAAAGCATCAACAATTCATTATGGTACACAACATCTAGTTTTGTTATTGTACTTAATGTTGTGCTCATAATTCATTTTCCTAAATAAAGTTGTATACTTAAAGCTATAGTGCGTAGTTTCTGTCGCCCCCATGAGGAATTCTAAGTTATGACAACAATCATCATCCACATAATACAAGCCTTCGGGGATCACGTAGCCCCCCCCACCCACCTCCTCCATGCACTTGCGTTTATCCCGTCAAATCAAGGAGGACATGGAGGATTAAAAACAACATGATGGACTCTTCAGAAGAGTTAATATCTTGTAATTTGTATGTCTCAGCAGTCACTCTAGCTGCTGCTCGCGATTGTCGCTGGCCCATTTTGTAAACATAGCCATACTGGGAAATACAGAGAGTTTTGCAAAGCTTATTTGGCAATGGCTTGAATGTAATGGCCTTTCATTACTAAAAAATAGTCAGGCACTATAGCTTTAATTACTTATCTATAAGATAATTACACAGAGATCTCTCATTGTGATTTGACAGGAGCGGTAGCTTGGATACCTACTTGCCATGGTTGAGGATGACAGTGCAGTTGGGCCAACAGTCATGGTTGACCAGACAAAGGTTGGGGAAAAGTCCCACTCCAACAGCCTGCAGGCCTCTCTGGTCACTCAGTGTGAATCCATTACATTTTATCTACAGAGACAAATAGAGAGGGAAGGGTGGGAGGGAAGGTGGGGGTATGGGAGAGACAAAGTACCCAGGTTTATTTCTGAAGCTGTCTTTCCTAGTGCACTTTCTCAGAGTTGAGATCAGCTTGTTCTGCAAGACGGGAGCTTCAGGTTCAATGATTTTTTCCCTTGCAGTAATATATTCACCAGAGAGCTACTGTTTGTTATGTGTATACAGTACAGGCCAAAAGTTTGGACACACCTTCTCATTCAATGCGTTTTCTTTATTTTCATGACTATTTACATTGTAGATTCTCACTGTGAACACTATGAATGAACACATATGGAATTATGTACTTAACTTAACAAAAAAGTGGGAAATAACTGAAAACATGTCTTATATTTTAGATTCCTCAAAGTAGCCACCCTTTGCTTTTTTTGATAACTCTGCAAACCCTTGATGTTCTCTCAATGAGCTTCATGAGGTAGTCACCTGAAATGGTTTTCACTTCACAGCAAGGGCGTAAATCCCAGGGGGGTCGGGGGGGTCACGACCCCCCCATCTAAGGGTTGTCCCCCCCTAGAAATATCATTAAAACAATGCTGAGTATTGTAAATAACATAATGATGTACACGTAAATATCTGTGTAAGCAGTAAAACAATACAAACCCCAAAAAGTGCTTTTTAAGTTTAGAAACATTTTGAGTCCCCCCTCACTTGCCTCAGAGTGGTTTGGTCCACTGCATGCTTTAAGATCTGCGCTACACTCACGGTGACAGTCACATCGGTAGTGACAGGAATGTAGTAAGTAGACGGTTCAGAGCTGTCTTATTCACATTAAACATCAGATTAAGTTTTTCTTTTCTCATACAGAAATGATGCTGAGTAATTAATGAATTAGTCATGACAAAAAAGTTCGCTATGTTAGTGTAATATAGTGTAACGTTACCTAGCTTGTTGGATAGAAATGCACCCACTACAACTAACGTTACCACGGCGATAAGCCTTACGTTATGTGTGTGAACTTATATTAGGGTTAATTTTGGAGATCTACAGTTGTTTTTTGCTCAATATGAAATTAAGTGGCTGATAAGTTAAGTATATATCCTCTGTCCCAGACATAACCTAATATTTATGTGGAGGACACAAGATCTTTTTTATTGAATCACGAGAAACACTGAAAAGAAGGATAATGGTACAGTCTCCATGCTACACTAATGATAGTATTAAGGCTTTCCTTTGTGTACGCATGTCTTCTACGAGTATAATTGTGGCTGTATTATTTGTGTCCCCTTCAAAAATTGCTTTTCAGAAATGTTATGTTTATTGTCCCCCCCTACTGTTAGATCAGATTTACGTCCTTGCTTCACAGGTGTGCCTTGTCAGGGTTAATTGGTAGTGGAATTTTTTCCCTTATTAATGGGGTTGGGACCATTAGTTGTGTTGTGCAGAAGTCAGGTTGATACACAGCCGACAGCCCTATTGGACAACTGTTAGAATTCATATTATGGCAAGAACCAATCAGCTAAGTAAAGAGAAACGAGTGGCCATCATTACTTTAACAAATGAAGGTCAGTCAGTCCGGAAAATTGCGAAAACTTTGAATGTGTCCCCAAGTGCAGTCGCAAAAACCATCCGGCGCTAAAATTAAACTGGCTCACATGAGGACCGCCGCAGGAAAGGAAGACCAAGAGTCACCTCTGCTGCTGAGGATAAGTTCATCAGAGTCACCAGCCTCAGAAATCGCAAGTTAACAGCAGCTCAGATTAGAGACCAGATGAATGCCACACAGAGTTCTAGCAGCAGACACATCTCTAGAACAACTGTTAAGAGGAGACTGCGCGAATCAGGCCTTCATGGTCAAGTAGCTGATAGGAAACCACTGCTAAGGAGAGGCAATAAGCAGAAGAGATTTGTTTGGGCCAAGAAACACAAGGAATGAATTAGACCAGTGGAAATCTGTGCTTTGGTCTGATGAGTCCAAATTTGAGATCTTTGGTTCCAACCGCCGTGTCTTTGTGCGACGCAGAAAAGATGAACGGATGGATTCCACATGCCTGGTTCCCACCGTGAAGCATGGAGGAGGAGGTGTGATGGTGTCGGGGTGCTTTGCTGGTGACACTGTTGAGAATTTATTCAAAATTGAAGGCATACTGAACCAGCATGGCTACCACAGCATCCTGCAGAGACATGCCATCCCATCCAGTTTGCGTTTAGCTGGACCATCATTTATTTTTCAACAGGACAATGACCCCAAACACACCTCCAGGCTGTGTAAGGGCTATTTGACCAAGAAGGAGACTGATGGAGTGCTGCGCCAGATGACCTGGCCTCCACAGTCACCGGACCTGAACCCAATCGAGATGGTTTGGGGTGAGCTGGACCGCAGAGTGAAGGCAAAAGGGCCAACAAGTGCTGAGCATCTCTGGGAACTCCTTCAAGACTGTTGGAAAACCATTTCAGGTGACTACCTCTTGAAGCTCATCAAGAGAATGCCAAGAGTGTGCAAAGCAGTAATCAGAGCAAAGGGTGGCTACTTTGAGGAATCGAAAATATCAAACATTTTTTCAGTTATTTCACACTTTTTTGTTAAGTACATAATTCCATATGTGTTCATTCATAGTTTTGATGCCTTCAGTGAGAATCTACAATGTAAATAGTCATGAAAATAAAGGAAACTCATTAAATGAGAAGGTGTGTCCAAACTTTTGGCCTGTACTGTATGTCTGGGATACAACTTTCAGTTCATCTGTCTCATGTCTGGAAGCAAATAAGAGACATAAGTATTAGAAGCCACAAAATATTTAATATTGAAATATTTTACTTCCAATTCTGCTTTTGAAATTGCAAATCAAGAAATTTCATATTTTAATTTGTGAATTTACAACGAATAATTTCCATACTCATGAAGCACTGGTGTATAATAATGCATAATGAGACATTTGTTCTTACAATGCCAAAGATGTGTGAGATGTAGTCGGCTGAGTGCTGCTGTCTTCCACAAGACCAGTATTCCAGGAAGGTGTGCATGTCAGTCTTGAGCTGCTTGAGGTCTTCTTCAGATAGGTCAGCCACGTGGTCCTGCAGCTGGTCCACTGAGATCAGCTGGCTGTCTGACACAATGCCTGTGTCCTTGTGTATACGCCACAGCACACGGGCAGCCAGACTGGGCAGGGGAAAGAGACATCACCGTCACATTCAGATATTAGCCAGATATTATCACACAAGTACAATTCCTTGTTGTCAATCAACATCTGTGTACATCCTCTAATAATAGATCTGATTGAGGCAGTTGCAGGGTACTTCCTCCTCTGGGATAACATATCCCGGAAAGACTCCTTGCCTGACCACCAGTGTCCACCACGGTGTTCGAGGGTTACCGCCGCTTGAGGCACCTAAGTCCCTGAGACCACAGCTCCCTGCCGCAGCTTCAGCAATGGAAGCTCGGAACATTGTCCACTCAGGTTCAATGCCCCCACCTCCACAGGGATGCACGAAAAGCTCTGCTGGAGGTGTGAGTTGAACAGTCGCACAGGGGCCTCCTACAGATGTTCCCAGTTCAGAGTCTCCCCCCACCGCCCCCCCCACTCCCTGACCCAACTGAGATGGTGATCGGTTGACAGCTCCGCCCTTTTCTTCACTCGAGTGTCCACAGTGGCGGTTCTACATTGAATTACACCCCTGGATTCTCTTAAGTGTGTTTTTCAAATGAATGTGAAAATGAAGGATTTGTGTAATTGAGAAATATAATTTTCTCTTTCACTTATGTTGTTATAATAATATATATATATAAATATGTCAGAGAGCAACAGTAATATAAAATATTAAGAATAATATGCAAATAGAATATCAAATAAATATTCTAAATAGCACAAATCCTTCATCACACAAATGTGAAAACACAATAAAGAGAATCTAATTGTTACACTATTGCACTAAGAACAGAAAACACAAACTAAAACTAAAACCTGACCTTTCTGGCTTTCCTTGAGGCAAAATCATCAATGATGTCATCGTATGAAATCTGCTCCCCTATTGAATGATTGATACTGACGGAAAAGGTTAGCCAATGGTTGACCTCAGGTATGACTTGATCAACTTTAGTTTTGAAAAGCTCCTCTCTGCTTGAGCAGTCCAAAAGTTGGGGTAGATCTCCGATAGATCATTATCATCCCCCCCCCCTTGTCCGGACCGTTCCATTTGGGAGACCAAGCAACATAGGCGCCGATTTATGTTTTCCTCCGTGGGTGCTCACGGGCGCACGCCCTTTAAAAAAAAAGTATTCAAAAAATGTTTGCATTTCAGACAGCCAACACGAACACACACTCCTATCAACTTGATCATAAAGCCGTAAAGTAGGCTCTTACAACTCAGTATAGGATTGGAGATGAAAAGTTTAACTGACACATAATCAGCTTCGTGGGTGCTCAGTATTAGCGGAGCTGCAGTGTGCAAAGTACCTTCTCAGCAAGCAGGGGCACCAATTTGCCAATTCCCCACAAGGTGAAATGATAGATAATACAGTAGAAAACCGCTTCAAGGATTTGTGAAGTGCTCGTGCTGCCCCTCCTCATCTGATCTGAGGGCGCATGTTTTGGACACTCAGTAGAGCCGCTACTGAGTGTCCAAAACATGCGGCCTCAGATCAGATGATACAATTACAGAATCGATCATCGACCTTCAGCCTATGGTGCTCTGGTACCAGGTACACTTATGAGCATCCCTATGTTTGTACATGGTGTTCGTTACAGACAATCCATGACTAGCCCAGAAGTCTAACAACGAACGGCCGCTTCGGTCAAGATCAGGGAGGCCATGCCTCCCAATCACGCAGAACTATGGAGTTCCCTACTGGAGCCCCATGCAGGACTCTATTCAGGGTCTCCAAGAAGGCTGAATACTCCAAGCTTTTGTTTGGTGCATATGCACAAACAACAGTCAGGTTTTTGAACCATTCTTTGTCTGGCCTGAGACCACTTTGCCATGGGAGGCCCTACCAGGAGCACCAGGCTCCAGACAACACAGCCCTCAGGTTCATAGGGAAACATAAACCTCTCCACCATAAGGTAATGGTTCCTGGAAAGGCAAATACATGTTTTTCAAAGTAAAATATTTCAATATTAACTATTCAGTGGCTGTTAAAAATCAAATACTTATGTCTCTTATTTGCTTCGATACTCCTGCAGATTCTTCAGGTCCAAGCAGGATAAACTCAGTTTTCCTTACCGAACATTCTCGCTGGGGACCTTGCTGATCTTCTTAATGGCTCCACATTCCTGCTTGTGTTCATCCCAACATGCAGTCTGGCAGGTGCGGTCGCAGTAATGGGCAAACTTACACTGGGCACAGCGGTGCAGATTGGCCTGGTGCCGGAAACAGCTGTGGCACACCTGAGTGGCCAAACTGAGAGGGAAACAGACAAAACAGAGAAACTATTACAGTTGAACTTCAAACATTGTTCACTGATTGACATTCAAGATTTGCAGTGAGTGAAAGGTCCCTGTGAAGATTTGGATAAAAAAAAAACTAAAGTGATTGAAGAGGCAAAAGACCTAAAGTAAGTCAGTTCAGCTCGCTCTAAACCAGGGTCCAAAAGTAACTTTTGTCCACCAGCCAAATTGCTAGTGAATGTTCGAATTTTATCAGCCACTTAATAGATTACTATTGTTTTTTGGCTGGTGAGTGAAGCAAATTTACCAGCCACTTGCATACTTTAACAGCATTTGGCTGGTAAATGGTGCTAATTTTCGACCCTGCTCTAAACAGATCATCATTCTCTGTTGTTTATCCAGCGTTTTCTCTTCACAGAGAGCTATTTTTCCATGACGTGCAGGGGCTTCTAGGGCTCCAGCACCGATTGTTTTCTCAAAAGCCCCAAATCTTTGAGGTTTTTAAAAACTCTTCAACTTTGTGTCATTTCCCCTCAGTCTTTTTGACTGAACCGGCAAATCAATAGAGCAAAAGTTTTATTACGGAGGAAATATCGGCATTCATTCTGTGAAGTCAGCATGGTACAACGAAAATAGGTTTCAAGATTAGTAATGCTGTTTATGCCAAATTCCAATGTTACAATGTTTGCCTCTTTGTAGGTGGCAGGAGTGAAAGTCCTCACCATGTGTTGTGTTCTGGTTTCAAAATGAATACAGTTGGAGAATAATTACATACAAAACAGGATGTAGTCTCAACAGGATGATTCTTTTCCTTGGCAATTATTGTGTTTTCCCCAAATGATATACAGAATTTTATGCACTATTGTTTTTTTTTAAATAGTGCATATAGCTGCCCTTATGGGGTAAAACCATGGCTCAACTAAACCCTTACATTTTCTGGTTCACAGATAATCAACTGGTGGTTCAATTTCGATGTGTTTGCTGTTTGCTATCTTTGTCTCAAAAGCCTAGTAAAGAATATGTAGTTAGTACTTACTCTATCTATTCTGCACTATATAGTAAATGTTTTGTTTGTCAGTGATTTATTAATCTTTTTCCTTTGGGATAAATAAAGTATCTCTATCTATTTTGTAGAGAATGAGAGTCTGAAGATTTGATTGTGAATGTTGTTTAAGTTGCTTCTTTTTTTTGATAAAAAAAATATATTGTTTGAAAACTGGCTATGACTTCAATGAATTTGTGGTGTCTTGGGCAAAGTGCATGACACATAAATAAAATGTGTATTCACTCATTAATTCATATTCATATAATATACTATTCTATATACTTTATAGTACAGTATGCGTAAATAAGAAATATACACATACACTGTACATACATATCTTAAATAAAATATTATCAGTCTGTTTATATAGTATATAGTATTTTTTCAAAAAAGTTAAGAAAAGTAAATCCAGATTTGCAAGCATGATTGCACAGAACTTTTCTATCCTCAGTCTTTTACCTATTTGGATGTTGACGACACACAGAAATGCTTGCACTATGTGAAGTGAACACACTGTTCTCAGAGTATCTGTGTGTGTAAACAGTTTGCACATAGTCCAAAGGGACAGTGAACAGACCTGGTAATGCTTGGGATGATTGTTGGAACGCAGCAAAGCCCTACGCACAATACACAGACACATACCTGTCTTACTGTCTTACATTATGCAGATCGGCTCAGTGCATGCCTACTGTGTTGGACACCGTCAGTGAGTAAACATCCTGCAGCTACTAGCTCTTATATGGCTCAAAAACTATGCTACCAGATCTATGTCTGGCATTCCAGCAAATAGACGGACCAGACTGCACTCACTGTCACTTTATTACCCACCAACCTTTTACAAGGTACACTGTGTATGTTGCAGAATGCAAAGGCTGCAGCTGCATTACTCTACTTGATTAAATGTTGAATGTTACTTGACGCTCCAGGTTTAAAAAAGAAATGCATCTGTTGAAGACGTGAAGGCCCATAAAACAGAAGACCAGGTGAGAAGTTATTCATGAGAAAAACGTGTTGGAACATCTAGCTAACAATAGTAAGTTACAATAGTTAATTATTAGTAGGGCTGTCAATATGAACGCTAAGGAGTTAACGCAAATTCCTTTGAATGCCACTGTTTTTTGATGCACGATTAACGCAGAGGTCAATATGTCCATCTGTTGTGGCTTGATGGGCTTGAGAAGGCCATATTATGCTTTCAGCATATTGGGTTAGGGTTAGCATAGAGTACCTTTAATGTTATTGTGGAGAATATTCTAAACTGTATTTGTCATTATTTTAGATTGTTGCAATATTAACAAACATTTGCATAAAGCAAGCATATTTGTCCGCTTCCATGTTGATAGGAGCAATAAAAACTTAATGTGCGATAAATCCCAAATTAACTATGGACAATCATGTGATTAATGGCAATTAAATATTTCAATTGACTGACAGCCCCTAATTATTAGACATCCTCTTCTCTTTCATGAAAAAATCAACTACTACGACACTGCCTGCTACTACTAAACATAATTTCACATCTAAGATAACGGTTAGCATAATTAATTAATTAATTAATTAAGTAAGTAAGTAAATAAACTAGTAAACTACTAAATAAAAGGCAAACAGAGGTTAAACACTCAAACAATACAAACCTTCCGGTAGGCACAACACATTCAAGGACAAAGTGCATATGAAACAAATTAGTTTTTAAACAAAATATGAAATTATGCAGACAATGGACCAAGTAAGTGCAAGTTAAAGGAATGATTGAGCAATTTGGCAAATGAGAAGATGATACCAATCTCATGTCTGTGCAGGAAATATGGAGCTAGAGCCCGGAGCCAGTTAGCTTAGCTTAGTACAGTATAAAGACAGAAAGCAGGGGAACAGCTCTGTCATCCAGCACTAACCCTCCTTTGCCTCTTCAATCACTTTAGTTTTCTTTGGTCCAAATCTTCACAGGGACCTCTCACACTCTGTTTGAGTATTTCTTAAACAAGCAAGATATAAAGTGTTAAGAGCTAGCTTCTGAATGTGCCGGCGGCCAGTAGTTATTTGTCCGTGAATCTGGGGGGGCGGAGCTTCTGAAGTTGTATTTGTTTGGCAGTTGAGTTCAAATATCAACAATCTTAGCGCAGCATCACTTACTGCACCTTTAAGACTTTAATGTGGCCTCTTTAAAAACTCACCCAGATAGCTACAGTTTATTCAGAATACTGCTGCCAGGGTCCTCACAGAGACAAAGAGGGCCCACATCAGTCCAGTTGTCAGATCTTTACGCTGACTTCAAATGTATTATTATGCTTTCAGTTCGGTTTGTTTGTCAGGATTACTTTAAGAATACTAGCCAGACTTGGTGAAAGGGTGTAGCATGGGCCAAGGAAGAACATATCCAATTTTGGAGTGGATCCGAATCACAGGGCTGACACCAAAAAATATTCTTCACTTTTATTAACACTGCGATACATGGCATGGCCTTTGGCGGAGGTCTGTGCTCTCCTTTTAGTTTTAAAATACTACAATTGGCTTAAAATGCACTGCATGGTTTAGGGAACAAAATATATTTCTGATCCGCACTGACATTATGAACCACCCAGACCTCTCGGGTCTGCTAACTGTCACCAGACTCAAAACTACACAAAAAGAGCTGTAAGTGTAGCATATGAATAATGTATAAACAATAGAGGTAGGATCAATGTCTCAAAGCACATACAGACTCAATACTACATTAATCTACTGCTTGTAGACAGAAGAAAAAGTAATTTCTCTATTCCACATTTTTAACCCTCTGAGGTCACTGGAATCTCCTAATTTTGTATTTAATAAACAAATTTGAAAGCTTGCAAGGTGTCATAATCCTTTTGCGATAGAGTCACCTTGCTCTTGAAAACTGAATCCAAAAGTATGTCATGCTCAAGCTCACATGACACCTTGTCAGCTTTCTCATTGCTGATGTCATGAGAATATGGGCATCTACACATGAGGTCACAGCCCAGAGAAGCCTGACCTACTGTCCACAACGCACCTGCAGTGTGTAAGCTAGATCTGCAAAGCCATGCTCAGTGAGAAAAGATCAGTCCTCCTACCTGTCCAACCAGTCTAAAAACTACAACAACCGGGAGCCTCGTACCTGTCGAAGACCACAGCAGAGAAACTGGGCTCAGCAAAGACCACTTCCCCAGCAGTGAGCTCTTTGGTGGCCCTTAGGCCTCGACCTTTCTTCCCAGCATCAAACAGCTCAGCACTCTCCATGTTACCTACAGTCATTGCACTGGCTAAACAAAACACAGAGGAGGGAGAAAGCTGCTGAGGGTGGGACTGACCGAGGGATCAGGGACTAAACAAGCGACAGGGAGTGGAGAGTTCTCTTGAAATTGTCAGGAGCACTTTCCCCCTCTCTACGTAGCCCGAGCCCTGCAGCAGCCAAAAATAAATTCGCCCCCTCTAGGGGTTGTACCACCTCCCTAAAGCAAGAAAGGGGGTGAGCAGTGGGAAATGAGAGGGGCTGGGGGACGTGGTCGAGGTAGAGGTAGTTCATGGGTGTCGTCCCCTTGTTTGGGTTGGTTCCTCCTGTGATATTTTGGTCCGGGGCAGCTGTGGCTGTCTGTCAGATGCACATAACAGGAAACAGAGCCACTCACATTCAATAGCAGCCTCTGTGATGTATCTTTTTCATACAAAATACATTGCACAGTACAGTAAAGGTAAGCCTTTATAGCTCCATTTATTGATTTTTGATTCTTTTTTGGTCACTCGAGAGTAGCAGAACAAGCGGTAACACAACATTGACATACTTTCACCATATAAAGGTTAATATGGTTTATACAATTGCCTATAGATACAGCAGACACAGAGTGACATTTATTTATAATTGTGTTTTTGTCCACCTGAATAAAGTCCAATATTCACTATCCCTTTAGCTCTGTTTTGGTCTCCACCCTGAGAAAAATATCTGGCTCATAGACTGCAAAATTAGTGGCCGTAGCATCCATGACATCACCCATTGGTTTGTGGTTGCCGTTTTGAAGAAAATCGACAAACATTCCCTCAAAGGTGCCCTGCCACCAGTGATGCCATGTAACACGTTACTAGTAACGCGTTACTCTAATCTGAGCACTTTTTTCAGTAACGAGTAATCTAACGCGTTACTATTTCCAAACCAGTAATCAGATTAAAGTTACTTATCCAAGTCACTGTGCGTTACTATTTGTCATTTTCCTTAGTAAAAATATATATTTTTGCTTTCGTCTTGCGTCTCGGGGAGTGAAGTCACGTATGCGACAAGTCACGTTTTCAGCATGTGGACAGGTCACGTGTACCACGCAGCGACACAAACGTAAACAACAATGGAGGGAGGAGAGAGATGCGCGTTTTCTAGCTTGAAATATAGTCACTATTTTGAGTTTGTGTCAGCTAAAGACCATTTGTCGCAGCGCTGCAGTCAAACTTACAGAGCAAGTCCCAGCAGGTGGAGCGAAGCAGAGAGGAGGCCCCCCACCACCCAAATAACAAAAGCTGGACTTACCAGTAAGTGGGGGACAGTTGAAGAAGTTGGTCGGGCAGTAGGCCTATGTTGTAGAGGAAATGCTGTCCTTAAACACGATTGACTGGCTCTCTTTCGTGCAATAATAAACCAGATCCTACTACTGGCAACGCTGAGCTGCCTCACAGTAAACCGGTTGTCATTTTTATGTTGAGGCTGTGGGGGGGTTGTCGGCAGCTTCTGCATGTAACTTGTAATCTAACTTTGTTACTTTTAAAATCAAGTAATCTGTAAAGTAACTAAACTACTTTTAAAATCAAGTAATCTGTAAAGTAACTAAGTTACTTTTTCAAATTAACTGTGGCAACACTGCCTGCCACACATATTTCATGACTTTGTGGTAATGTCTGAAGTTCTACCATGGACTCTGTAACATGTTTTGTAACATGTTTTGTGTAAAAATATATGTGTGTAAAAAATGCCTTGGTTACCTTGTTTCAAGCCATTCTAGCGTGGTATAGAAAGCCTGCAGGAAGACTCAACTCGATTCTCATTAATATTCAACGAGCTAAGCTGCTTGACTCTGATTGGCTAACAGCTAGCCAATGAGAGCCTGGCTATCAGCATCCTTTACCCAGCGCAACTGGGCGGGCTCATGAATAGTAATGAGCTCAGGCAACATGATGTCAGACTGACTGGCTTTTGTAATTGTAATTGGCTGATTTCTCTGCTTATTTCTTTCCAGTGGCTAGACCTGACAGATGAGGTAGCAGTTCATTTTCACATTCACGACATAACACAAACACATATGGACCTAACAGATTTCAAAAAATGCAAGTAAAAACGGTTTTGTGTGGCAGGGCACCTTTAAGTTACCAGCTAACGCTAATGGTAGTTAGCTAGCTTGGTTAGCAGAATGCTGAACAAGATGTTTTTAGGGAACTAAAATTTCCCAATTAACTTTGATGAAGTGAAAGCACACAGTGAGAGGGTCAAAGTTCAAGATTAAAACACGGACAACACCCAAAACCGGCTATTCAAAGTTCACGGCTATTTTAATGTACACAGTGCGATGGATACAAATTGCTAAACCTGATTGACAGGTCGATGTGTAGCCACACCCCTAAAGCATTCCCTACTTTATCTCTGTTTAAAAATAAATGGGATCATAATTTACAAAATGAACATCATGCTGTATTGAATAAGACTTGAAAGTAGTGATTTAGACCATAAACCTATTATAAAAATGATTATTAAGGTAATAAAACAAGTGAGAAGTAGGGTCGTTTGGGACACCCTGGTAAAAAAAAAGATGTAGGGAAATTAGGTAGAATGCAAGTTAGAGGCACTTCTGCATTGGCTTCACTTTTGAGGCCCACAAGCTTTGTCCGTTATTAATGGTTAACCCTAACCCAGTCTATGATTTGGCTCTTTACCTGCTAAATGCTCCACTATGTTCAGTCTGTCTAACCTGGATCAACTTGGCTATGTTTATGCAGAACCTGGGGGATAGAGCCTGATTGCCAAATTGTTGGAAATGTAAAACAGAGAATGGCCAATTACTTTATGTCCTAATGGTCCTGTGATAAGGTCTAGGAATTTTGGACCAGAATACATGATAACCTATATCAGATTGCAGTGACCCAGGTTCCATTCAGCCCAAGACTATTTGTTCTGGGAGATGGGTCAATCCTAAACAGAATATATAAGCACATAAGAAGCTGGGTCCAGACTAGTTTGATAATGGCCAGACAGATTATTTTAAGAGGATGGAGGAATGAAGGGGTGCCGTCAATCCAGGAGTGGGCTTGTGAGATGGCTAGGGTGGCGGCATTTAAAAAAAAGTCATATAAACGGTTTGCCAGATGAAATGTCCATACTAGAAAATGGGGAAAGTACCTGATCTTTCTGGAGGGCTCCTAAGAAGCTTTGTGCTGGGGAGAGACGTGTATGATGGGCTTATGGTTGTTGTCATTTATACGTTTACTGTATTTGGTTTATTGTCTATTTTGTTACTATTTTGTGGAATGGTCTTGAATATTGTCGTTACTGTGTCATCTTTTCTTGATTTTTTGTCTGGGTGGGTGGTGATGGCGAGGGGGGGTGTTCATGTGGCGAATTGTATGTTTTGTATGTTGTTAAAAAAATTTAAAAATAACAAGGCATACATTGAGGAATGTGTGAAAAACATTTTTAATTGAAAAGAAAAAGGAGAACCGTCAACATTTTTCTCTCAGATATTGAAATGCTCAGCATTACAGCAGCATTAATCACTGTTTACTAATCTAACTTTTCAGGATATCAACCAATCAATCAATCTTTATTTCTATAGCACGTTTTTTTTTTCTTACATTCTCACACACACACACACACACACACACACACACACACACACACACACACACACACACACACACACACACACACACACACACACACACACACACACACACACACACACACACACACACACACACACACACACACGTATTCCAGATATATTGGATAAAAATAGAGATTATTATTATTAAAGGCCTTACACAACAGTTGCAAATTCATTATCATGGCCTCAAATGTTAGTGAAAAATAAGCTTTCACTGGTGGAAATATCACCATGACTTGGTATTTGAAGCAGAAAAGGGGAACATCATAGTACAGTGCACATAATGCCCATATTTGGTGTTAAGGTAATCCAAAAGTAACGGAAGGTATTCAAGTTAAATTACTTTAATATTGTGATACTTGGATTAGGTTACTGACTAGATTTTTGACAGATAATTGGTAATTGCAACCCTCCCAACCGTGGCCGAAGCACCTGAAATAAAGCACCAGAACATCTACAAATAGCATCCTGCTACATAACGAATGTTGAGATGCTGAGGTGTCTCCTTTCCATTCATTATTCACAACTATCTATAAACTATCAGTCATGGCAATGCTCAGATTGGCCATATTGCATATGATTTGATAGTTTCAGACTTAAAGGTGCACTATGAGTTCCTGCATGGTTTCAGCGCGATTTCATTTTTGTCTCAAATCGTCGGCATCTCTCCTTGATCTGCTACTGCCTGCCCCCTGAATACACTATAAAAAAGGGAGACAACACAGGGGTCGTAAACGTCAAACAAACACTAGAGGCACAGGCTGTGCACCAAAACACAACAAACCACGTTCCAGCCAATCACCGACAAGATGGTTAGGGGAGGGGGTGGGGGTTAGTGACAGTTAAGTCAGTTAGTCATGACAGTTATGTAAACATGGGGGGAAGGGTGAGCTTGGACTGTTTTCTTTGGCATTTATTTCGAACGTCAACAGAAGTGACGTCATGCAGGAGCTCATAGTGTACCTTTAAGCAACTTTTAATTGTTCTCTATCTCTGCTTGTATGGACGTCACTGACTGCAGCTTCACTGGCCGTGGGGTGAGTGAACTTCTGTTCTGGAATGTCTTGAATGTAAATTTAATGAAAATCAGTTGATACGTCATGCTGTCATATTGGTCAGTTTAACAATAGAAGGCTACAACCTTAAGATTGACAGTGCAACTTGAGTCATAAGAGGTAAGTGATAGGTATAAATGAATAAGAGTTTTAATTAAAATCAAGGCACACATACATAGAAATAATTTGGCCCAATGCTAAATGACTGTAAGTAGAGTTGCAAAGATTACTCAATTAAACTATTAACTATTAAATAAATATAAATCCCCAACTATTTTGTTGATTCCAGCTCCTGAATTGTGAATATTTTCTAGTTTCTCTTCTGTAAAAGTAAACTGAATATCTTTGAGTTGCGGACAAAACAAAACATTTGAGGACGTCATCTTGATCACTGATCGACATTTTTCACGCTTTTCTGACATTTATAGACCAAACACTAATGAAGAAATCAAAAAATAATAATTAACAGATTAATAATAAAATAATCACTAGTTGCAGCTCTAGCTGTAAGTACTCAAGCTGTGTCTACGTCATAGATGTCGATGTGAGCTCCTGATGTGTAGTTGTCTTCCAGCAGCAGCTTCATCAGCTTGGCACAAGAGGCCTCACAGGTGAGCACCTGGCCCTGAGCGAACATGTCTGAAATAGACGCCCTGATGCCGGGATCTGCTGTTGTGGATACGGCCTCCGTCAGCATGGCAGTGTCCAGAGGCCCTGGTACAATACAGAGGACAGAGGTGAATGGGTTCCAGAGTAGGAATGGCGAGAACAAACACATCTGTCTGCAAAGTAGAGAGGACCTTACCATTACTGCATATTGTTCTGCTTTAGTAGTATGAAGCAATCACATTAAATTCTAAGAAATGCAACATTATTTGTAACAACGTTTTGATGGAAATATGGAAAAATAACTATAACATTCCCACCAGGGCAACCCCTAAACACAGTACTAAAACAGCTCTGGTTAAAATCAACAATGACCTCCTTCATGCAGCAAACTCTGGATTGCTCACCATCCTCATCCTCCTCGACCTTACTGCTGCCTTTGACACCATCTCTCACCCACTACTCCTGACAGATGGTATGTCCAACTGAGGAACCACAGGTCAAAGTGTTACACTGGGTGTCCCCCAAGGGTCAGTACTGGGTCCCATCTTATTCATCATTTACCTCCTTCCCCTCTGTACAATCCTTCGTCACTATGGTGTCCACTTTCACTGCTACGCTGATGACAGATGAATTTGAATTGTAACCTCTTGCATGATTCTTTAAGTGTATAAAGATAATTAAAGTGCTGATTCTTTAATTTTACTTTTGAAAGTGTTTGAAATAGTATTTCCAGATAGATCCCTGCCTTCCAGCAGCCGTTAGTATGTTTAAAATAATAATAATAATAATAATAATAATAATAATAATTATTAAGGAAACTTTCAAATGTAGAAAATAAGAAATAATGCTACATGTAAAAACTGGCGTCACTGGACTGCTCAGTATCAAGACTCCTTTAATAAGACCTCATTCAATTCCTCTGATTCAGCTCGAGTCTCAGGCTAACTGGTTGGACTTGTATTTAACAAGCACAAAGTGGCAGTTCCTTACCTGGAGCGTAGTTTAGCACACGAAGGTCCGGCTCCTCTTCTGCCAGCACCTTGAACATCATGTCTCGGGCAGCCTTGCCTGTGCAGTACAGCACCCAGGAGCAGAAAGGTTGCAGGGCACACAGCGAGCTGATGTTGACCACAGTGCGCCGCAGGCCTGTACGCTGTGGGAAAGCCTTCAGGACGCTGGCGGTGAGGCACAGGGAGGAGCTGACATTGAGAGACAAGTAGGAGTTCACCTCGGCCATGTCGGTGAAGCTTTTGGCATAGCGGGTCACATCACCCAGAGAGGCTGGGGAAGAGGGAAGGAGGTGTTACTAGTGTGTGTCTACATCCTCATACATAGTTAATGTTTCCATCAAGTAGTGTTTCTGTCAGGGCCGGTGAGGCCAGGTAAGAGACTGTGGAACCAAAAGCAGACTCAGGAGGCAGAGAGTAGATTATGTAGGTTTTAATGAAGAAACACAGGAATAGGCAGCCAGGCAGAGCGCCATCTTGCCATCAAGACCCAGGCAGCCTTTTTCACTCAGTGAGTACATTATCATACTCTCTTACTTACCACTCAGCTATGTGGTAGCATTAGGGGCTGTTACGCAGGGTAACAGCCCCCTTTTTGTCCACCAGCTAAATGGTTAGTGAATGTTAAAATTACATTTTTTTGGCTGGTGAGTCAAGCAAATCTACCAGCCACTTATATATTTTACCAGCATTTGGCTGGTAAATGGTGCTAATTTTGAACCCAGCTCCTATGTATGTATATGTGTTGAAGGGGAGTGCAAGGATGGTTGGCGTCCAGCCAATTGTGGTGGGGTGGTCTGGGTCTCAAAAGTCCAGGGAAGATTTTTTACCCCAGTCCAGCTCTGATCACAGTGGGGTGTTTGGTGTTTTTTGCCCCAACGTCTCCTTCCAGGCAGCGCGGCAATGGTTATGTTTAGGGTTAAGGTTAGGGTTAGCTGCCTGGAAGGCACCGTTGGAGGCAAAAAACACCATCGAGCTCACAGTGGCATGCTATCAGCCACTTTTGAATCTAGGCGTCACTGGTTGCAGGCTGATCTCATAAAGTGGCGTATGTATGACACGCCAATTCATATGTCATTTTGGTGTGATATCAAGACGCATAATCGCTTCTTAGCGTGTTTATCATTGACCTACATTACGTGTGAATTTTTGCCGTAGCGAGTAGTATGAAAGGACGTAAGTCCGCACAGGTTGGTTGGGGTGACGGATGGGTAAAACACAGGATTTAAACCCAGGAGAGCCGGGATCGTGTCCCATGTGTGGCGTCTTTCAACCGTAATTTTTTGTTTATTTATTTTTTTAAGCCTTCCCCAATGTTTCTTTCCTAAACCCAACCGTTTATTGTTTTCCTAAGCGTGTGACGTTGGTCACCGTCGTGTTTTTGTCTGTTTTTTTTTGGACAAAACATGTTGGGCAATAAAAAGAAGAACTAATTTCTTTTTTTATTTTACCATCGCTTCTCTAAGCCCCTTTGACCTTCTTTCATCCTGACCATTGTGAGGGCTGGCCCAGAGCCACTCTTGCTTAGGACAGGTTTACTGTAGGTCTCAGGGGTATTCCAGGAAGCTGGAATGTCAGCTGACCTGTGAAAAATATTGGGCTATAGCTTTTAATGTTTTGAATCTGAAATTGTAAAACATTCCTGCACTTTCCCATGAAAGTATTTCATTTTAATTTTGGTACATGTATGACCTGTAAAGAAGTTCAATTCAATTGTATTGTAATGTCAAAGGTAACCCTTTAAAATAAGATACACAAAATATAAATGAAGGGGAAGGACCGAATCAGAGGAAGGCACTGGTGAAATCACAGTAATAAAAAACATAATATAATTATATTGTGATAACGTTTTGATTTTTCTACTAATGAGCTATGATGTTCTGAGAGGTTGGGTATTGTTCACAGCTTTAACCGGCAAAAAAAGTTTGTCTAAGGGCCTGCAAGCTTGTGTGTGCGGCATGCACTCTCACCATGATCCTGCATCACTTGGAGTTGTATAATGGCTGCTGAAATAAAAGTGGACACACTAGCTGCCAGCACAGCTAGTGTTTGGCTTGTCCCACCCTAACTTGTTTTAACCAAGTGTTACACTTGGAGAGTTAGGGGATTCTTTCACCATATTCAAACAACTGAATGCAGAGTGGCTCTGTCGATGGCAGTGACATTCAGTCGGTACTGTAAACTGTCCAAACTGACATAGCTCAACAGCTAGTAACTGGATTAAACACGGTTACAATGCTGACAGCTAAAGCTAAACGGTGTAAGGTTTGTCTGTATTTCACTGTAGAGGATTCCAACAACGGGATGTAACAATCTGCATCTGCCGTTGTCGGAAAAACACAGGGTACGTTCAATGAAGCTGGTAACCTACAGCCTTGTGGTGCATTAAATGCCCTTTTCCCATCTGGTGGTTTTTGTCATTCAACAGCCATTTACTAGTGAAATAAGTTATTGTTATTACATTATTATTAAATCATTTAATTTTGACCATATGGCCTTAGCAATAAACAAGCCGTTCTTTAATGTTGCTAACTGTTGTTTAGTACCCTTCTTTTTTTTTACTTTCTTAAAAAGTATCGGTTCAGGCACCATTAAGGCACCGGTACCGTTTTAAAAGTACAGCTTTAGCACCGGTATCCAAACCAAAGAATACCCAACCCTAATATTGACTCTAGATTCAAATGTGGGACTAGATTCACACATTTTTCTTTTGTTTACAGTAAATAAATAAATAATAAACAAATACAAATCTTAAAATCAAGTTCATAAAGTCACTTTCTTTGCATTCATTTGATTCCCAATCAACTGGTAAGAATTGCTTTCCCAGTTAATACGTACTTAAAAACAGTTCTGAAATGCAAAATAATAGAATTTTAATCATGTGATAAAACATGCGATTAATTGTGATTAACTATAGTAATTCAGCGATTAATCGCGATTACAATTTTTTTTATCGTTTGACAGCCCTAGTCATGATACACACCTCCTATCATGGAGACTCTTTACTCTAGGCTGTGTTGTCCTCTCTTTTCTGGACATGTCAAACAGCAGATTTACTGTTAGCCAGTGTTATTTGGATGTGCACCAAGTAGTAGACACACTGTCAAAATTTCTTGCAGAATTTTCTAGTGTTATTCACACTACTGTAGTAGCATGAAAACTGGGACATGTTTTGTTGTGATTCTGCATGTTGACATGTTGACGGATTTGGGTATATGGAGAGAAATACATTATATTTTCCTCAGTCTGCAGCATTGTTCTTGTGTTTGGTGAACATATTGTATATTTGCACTTTCTCTGTGTACTTCATTTACAGTACTATAATCACTGAGTAGAATTGCTAAAAGTGTTTTAGGTTAGCAACAGCAGTGTGTAACTGATTTAAACTGAATTAAGTCATATGAAATGTGTGTGTTTCATATGGTAACAACATGTGGTTTTACATACATAGCCTACATCAAAGTAGCTTCCACTAACAGCTGTGCAGCAGTTTGGTCGAGATGTGAGGTGGTGGTGAACAAATTGACCGTGGTACAGTAATTAGCTCTACAGGTTTCTTCTTACCAGCATTGTTGACCAGTACAACGTGATCTATATCGTCAGAAAAAGCTTCTTTAGATGCTCTGACAATGCTCTCCGGTCCCTCAATCTGACCCAGATCTGCCACGACACACTCAACCACAAGGCCCGCTTTGCCTGCCTCCGACTCGGCCAGCTCAGCCTGCAAAGCCCGCAGGTCATCACCGGAGCGGGCCGCCAGGACGAGCGCTGACCCCGGCTTCACCAACCGAGACATCTCCCTCGCTATAGTCCGGCCAAAGCCTCTGGAGGCCCCGGTGATAATACAGAGCGCCCGGCCCAGGTCAGTACTTTCAGTGGACGACATGGTTCTAAATGACAGCAGACCGGGCTCTTTTTCTTCTTCTTCTTTGAAGTTTTACAGTAGTCTGCATCCACAATGTTGCATTACTGCCTCATTTGGGTTACTCTCCCTTTTAGTTCATCTTAAAGCCGTCTGTCCAGTCCAGTCCATAGGCGGAAATCGCGGGGTCCAGGACCTAGTCCCTGAGGGTTGTCCCTCCAAAAATAGCATTAAAAACCACTCTCTGTATTATGTATTATGTATATATAATACTTGTTTACGTTGTTAAACAATATACAAGTAGACAATGCAAAACAAAAATGCGATTTAGGTTTAGAAATATTTTGAGTCCCCCTTTACCTTGCCTCACTGTGGTTTAGTCCACTGTTTGCTTTCCCACACTTTTTTTTTTTTATTGACAAATTGCAGTATAGCCCACAGAGAATCAGGTAAAGAGCATGGATGTATTAAGAGAACGTAAAGAGTAATAGCACATGAACATCAAGTGTACACACTTATGAAGATAAAAATAAAAAAACATACTAAGCAATACAACGATAATCATAGGAAAAATAAAAACAAAAAGAGGTACATGAAAACATACATTTAGTTAGAGGTTTCAGGGTAAAAAAGCTCTACAGTTTCCACAATTTTAATATTTTTTTTGTTATCCAACTGAAATGTTTATGACCCAGTAGTTTGATATAGTTTTTCTCTTTTTACCTGTAGCTGCAGTTCGGAGTGTAGGGTACAGGAGACAGGATGGAATTTTGGGAATAATTTATTTAAAAAAACAATTTCTTTTACACTCTCTGTTCACCTTTGTTTGTGTGCAGTATATCCACGTGTGGTGGTATTTCACAAGCAGCGTATTCTACCTGCTTTGAAGAACCTGTTTGAGAGTTAGAGAGAAAGACTAGTTCAGCCACAGCAGGAGGAAATTGGTTAAAAGCACATACATTTTTTTTAAAAGATTCTTTTTTGGGCATTGTTTTAGGCCTTTATTTTTATAGGACAGCTGAAGACATGAAAGGGAAGAGAGAGGGGGAAAGACAAGCAGCAAAGGGCAGCAGGTTGGAGTCGAACCCGTGGCCGCTGCGTCAAGGATTAATCCTCTATATATTGGCGTGTGTGCTCTACCAGGTGAGCTAACCCAAACATTTAAAGCACATAGATTTTAGGATAATTGTTAGTAGCATTTGTAATTGATCATTTCCTCTACTCCTTTAAAAATAAATATTTTGAAAATACGTTCTAAAACAACCTCCTGCTTTGCATTTAAGCATTCTGGAAGGTATTGACATTTGTCATATTTGTTAGAACCATGGTTAAAGGTCCCATGGCATGAAAATTTCACTTTATGAGGTTTTTTAACATTAATATGAGTTCCCCCAGCCTGCCTATGGTCCCCAGTGGCTAGAAATGGTGATAGGTGTAAACCGAGCCCTGGGTATAGAGAGCCGAAGTCCCGCCCCTTCCGGTGGACCTCATGGGACCTTAAGTCAGAAAAAATATGAACGGTAGTGAACGGGGAGAGGCAAATAATTTTTTGATCCCGTTTGAATTGAGCCATGGATTACAAATATGATGTTCGTCAATTTAAAAGATGATTTTTCAACCGAAGAAAGTCTCAGTTAGCCGTAGGTTTGTCGTAGTACCGCTTAGTTTAGTGTGAGACCGCTCAGTGGACTACATCTCCCGTTTCACACAATCTACGTCACCTAGCTAGCTTGATGCTTGGTTCGCTAGCTAGCTAGCTTAGCTCCGTTCCACAACACATGTAACGTTATCTTACCTGCTGCGTTTTATCCAGTCAAGTGTTTTCAGCAGAGAAGCAAAAGAACGAGAGAGATCCTCTGATCATTAGAGTAACGTTACATCCCCGGTACGACACACAGAGACATCGTAGCTTCAGCGAGACGTCACCCATGAAGTTTGTAGTCTTTCTAATTACGTATTTTCACTATCTTATACTTCAACAGTTTAACAATAAACGGAGACTTTTTTTCGGTTGAAAAATAATGTTTTAAATTGACGAACATCATATTTGTAATCCAGGGCTCAATTCAAACTGGATCAAAAAATAATTATTATCTCTCCATTGACCCTCGTTCATATTTTTTCGAAAGATAGGTCCCATGGACCGGAAGTAGAAGGGCGGGACTTCGGCTCTCTATCCTGCTCTGCCTTTGAGAAAATGAAAGCTCAGATGGGCCAATCAGGAATCTTCTCCTTATCAGGTCATAAGGAGCAAGGTTACCTCCCCTTTCTCTGCTTTGCCCGCCCAGAGAATTTGGCCCGCCCATGAGAAAGAGAGAGACATTATGGCTTTCAAACAAGCAAAGTGGCAGTTGGTCAAGGCCACACCCCCACCCTCCACTTACACAGATACTTAGTTTGTCTTTACATCCTTATTTCCCCCTCAGGGAGAATGGGACACACCCAAACGCTGACACTCACATGTCCATTAGATTGCTCACCCAGTAACATTTGATCAGTTTGTTTGTGTTTGTTGTGTGTTTGTCTTATCTTTGTCACCTATAGCTACAGCTTTGACTTCATGAATGTAATGGTAGGCCAAATGACATATTGATGCTTTTAGAAATCATTTATTAGTATTATATGTCATGAAAGCATCAACAGTATAATGACCAGGAAACCCACCAGCTCTTAAATATTGGGAATAAAAGGGGCCTTTTCAAGATGTTAAGTTTTTTAGTTTAGTTTATTAGTTTATAATGCCGTAGACAGTCCCCTTTAATTAAGTGCACAGTAAAAGGAGCAGCTTTAGCCTCTACAGCTAATTTCCAGCTGTAATCCCCAGCCGGCTGACAATAGGCATGCTAAAATACAATGGTTAACACATTAAAATAAATTACATTACATCTATAATGACAGCAGGCCTAAACAAAAGTGATTAAGACATACTAACAAGTGGCACACAAACAAGCAAGCACAAACAAGCACGCACAGATGATGGCAAAACGTTGTGAAAACAATTATCTGCCTAAGCATCTAAGGAAGATGCTTAGAAGGACCTGTTTGACAGATAGCGTCCACCAAAAGCCTAATCTCGAACCAGTTCTTCGAGTTTCGTCAGCCAAAGAACAGGCTCTGGGCCAGGAAAAAACTGGTTCCAGAGCAGCACCAACTCTTTGCTGGACGCGAACCGGTCTCAAACCAAGTCCTGCTTACATCAGTGGCTGGGGCCGGGTTATCGCGACGAACAAGTACAAGAGTGAGAAAACACACATTATTTTTATGATAGTTATTATCATTGCCATTTGTAATTGACCCTTACCTCTAATCTTTTGAATCAGAAACAGTTTAAAAAGTCATAAAATAGTCAGAAATAAAGGAATGGTCTGCTTTGCATACAAAAATTATACATGGGAACATGCTCAACTGAAATAATGATAAATAATAGAAACACAGTAACGTTTGATCAGTTTGTAAGTGTTTCTCTCTTAACTTTGTCGCCTAGCTGCAGCTTTGACTTCATATATGTAACGGGAGACCAAATGACATATTGATGCTTTTATCTGGCACTTAAATCCTTTGAAGAAGCAAATTGCGATTTGGAATCCCTAGGTCAAAATTTGCAACTTCGCCATCTGCTAGTAGGGGATTTTTGGATCCAGTTCTTCAGCCCCGAAGGCACCAGAATGTTTAGATAAGGTGTTGTTGAAATATGGAAACGGTCATTATGCTTCTGGGTATTATTCTATGCTTATGCAGAGCCTGGGGGATGGAGCCTGGACAGCCCTCAAAAAGACATGGGAAAGGGATCTGAATATTACAGTGGATGATGCGGGGTGGGACAGATTCTGTAGGAATATAAAACTATGTCACGCGATTTGAGGGTGCGCCTTATTGAGTAAGATTATGCATCGCTTCTATTCGACTCCCTCCAGATTGTTTAGAATTGGTCTGAAAGACACACCAAATAGTTGAAAAATGTAAGACAGAGGACGTCCAATTACTTCATGTCCTATGGTCCTGTGATAAGGTGAAGAGGAGATATTCACTGAATATGACAAAAAGCATATTGGATTAACATCACTTACTATAGCTTTAACAGCAGGACGCAAGATGAAAAGTCCATCCTCAGTGTAAGTGCACTGGAGGTTTCAAGTTTCCACATCGCACTTGTGTAAGGGTCATACTCCATTCCACTGCCTGCCTCCATGACATAAACTTGTGGATGACACAAAACTACCTGAAGCTGAATAACAGTAAGACTGAGCTGCTAGTGGTTGGCTCCAAATCAGCTCTTGCTAAGATGGAACCTTTCACCCTTTCTGTAGATGGCACCACGATCCCTTGCTCCAACCAGGTCAAGAGTCTTGATGTCATACTGGACAATACACTCTCATTTAGTGTGTACATAAACAGTATGTCTTGAAGTGCCTTTTTCCATTTAAGGAACATTGCACGGCTTTGCCCAGCGCTCACTCAGCGGAGTGCAGAAGTCCTTGTCAATGCCTTAACTACTGTAATTCCATCTTGTCTGGAATCCTTAATAAGATACTCCACCGGCTCCAACTCATTCAGATATCTGCAGCGAGGACAACATATAACATGCTCCAAATCCACTGGCCATGTAACACCATTGCTTATGCAACTGCACTGGATTTCAGTTGCCTATAGAATACGTTTCAAAGTCCTGCTCCTGGCATACAAGCAGAGGTGGGTAGAGTAGCCAAAAATTGTACTCAAGTAAAAGTACTGTTACTTCAGAATAATATGACTCAAGTAAAAGTAAAAAGTAGTCATCCAAATAATTACTTGAGTAAGAGTAAAAAAGTACTTGGTGAAAAAACTACTCAGGTACTGAGTAACTGTTGAGTAACGTCTGATTTATTTTTTAACATAAGCATTCAATCAGACGGACAAAAATACAAAATAATCATATTTAGACAAATTATAGTTCATCCAATCAATTAAATTAATTTAAATTAATTAATTAATTATAAAATAGCTTAAATTAAAATAATCCAGGTAAATTCAAGTGCTTAAAAAATAATATCAATAAAATAATAATACATAAAAAATAAATAAGCACAAGTTTCCAAACCTTTACACTTTTTTTACCAGACTCTGCAGGCAGAACTAGAACAAGGTAACGGAGCTGCTGTTTGGTACTTTTACTAAGGTAAACATGCTTTCATTCACAAAGGTGGATCACTTGTTATCGGGCTCAATCGCCGTGGTAACTTATGCTGGACGCCTAACCTGGTCGGGAGCAGGATAAGTTGGAGATCAGAGATCAACCGGTGTTAAAGCACCGCCTACTGACCAGTCAATACTCGGCTGATAACGGCTTCACCGTTCTTAGAAGATCAGGTGGAGCTCGGTGCGCGGAGAGAGAGGGAGAGAGAGAGGGGGAGAGAGAAAAAGAGAGGGGTGTGCTCATACAAAAAATATTTAGAGACCGACAGCCCCGTTAACATTCCCTGATGGGTATATTTGCCGTGTGTAATGCGCACAGCGGTTTTATGTTTTTTATATTTTTTATTTGCTCTCACGATCGCTCTCACTGCCAGGGTTGCAACTGAAATAAAAGGCTAAAGCAACGACAGTTTATGGAAAGTACAAGTGTAATTATGGTCAGATATTGTGCCTGACTGATGGGGAAGTGATATTGATACGAGTTGTGCGCATTTACAGCGTCGGCAATCTTTCCTTCCCGTTTTAGGAAGCAGCGACTGTATTGCGTTTTGCCTGTAAAACCATGTATGTGTTCATTTTTATGTAGAATTATAGTTTGCTCTTCTTATGTAAAATATGTGGCTATTGTTGGTCATGTTGTGCAAACATCACCTCTTTTATGTGAACAGGCGTCGCTGGATCGGGAAACCCTGGGTTGATGGAACTAGTTGATAACCAGCGTCATGACACAGTTTATGCGGGACCGCGTGGTTAGGTTAGGTGAAGCCGGGTAACTGAAATAAATCCAGGGCATGTTGATCTTGCTTCGTAGTACAGGGCGCGGTTCCTCCTCGTCTGTGACGTTTCTGACATTGCCATTTTTGTTTTGCTGCGACTGTAAAAGCTAACCCATCCCGCTGCTAGGTTTGAGGAAGGTGACGAGACTGCACAACTACGTTTGATTGGGTGAAACACAGTCACGTGGTAGAGGCTTTAGCGGAAGCACTCTCTCTGTCAAAATAAAACATTAAAATGAGGCGTACGCGGGGGGATAAAAACAATGACGCGTAGAATACCAAAGAGGTAAAAAGAAAAGTAACGAGCTCATTGTAGCCTAATGTAGCGGAGTAAGAGTACGGTTTCTTCTTCACAAATCTACTCAAGTAAAAGTAAAAAGTATAGTGATTTAAAACTACTCCTAGAAGTATCATTTTTTCAAAAACTTACTCAAGTAAATGTAACGGAGTAAATGTAACTCGTTACTACCCACCTCTGCATACAAGGCCATACACAATTATACCCCCACCTACCTCAATGACCTCCTGGAAGTGTAAACCCCTGCCCGCTCACTGAGATCCTCCTCAGCAGGCTTACTGTGTCTCTAGTGTGAACCTCAGCACCCTGGGAGAGAGGGCTTTCAGCTACATCGCCAAGCTGCCAGACCACATCATACTTTGTGACTCAATTATTAAAAACAGACTTAAAACATATCTCTTCAAGATGGCTTATGGACTGACTGACTTTTATCTATTTTTTATTTTATTTTATTTTATTTGTATTTTTTTATTTTCATTAGATGACTATAATTTTAACGATGTTTGATGATTGTTTGTGAAGTGACCTTGGGTGTCATGAAAGGCGCTTTAAATAAAAGGTATTATTATTATTAATCATGCTCAACATATGTGAGCACAGAGAACCATTACCTCTCCAGCAGATGGATGTAAAAACAAACCCACAGACATTCTGCACAGTGAAGCTCGAACATCACAGTGAAGTAACAATAAGCAAAACACATTTTTGAGTGGAGGTGGGCTTTAACTTTTATTGTATCCTACACTGTTAATTCTACCTCAGTGGAAATCATTATTCATAGAAAAATTGTTAATAAAGTGAAGCAATTCAATTTGACATGCTATAATTTCCCAACCACCCTGAAGCTGAACCTTTTACCTCCACTGCTCGCACAATATCTGGTCATGAGCTTCAGGAATCTTCTAGTCTCACATTGCCAGACCTTCCTCCACAGCGCTGCGGAGGAAGGTCTGGCTAGTCCACACAGCATTCCAGGATGGGAGAAAACATGCTTTGGTTTATTGGCATTTCTTTAAACCAATCACAATCGTCTTGGGTGGCGCTAAGCGCCGGACACAATGGCGGTGCCTCTCCAAAATAGCCTCGGGAAGGAACTTGTTTTGGTGGAACATGTGTACGTTCAAAAGTTGTTTTAGTCGTGCAACAGAAAACTCAGATTGGACAGATAGTCTAGCTAGCTGTCTGGATTTGCCCTGCAGAGATCTGAGGAGCAGTTAACCATAGTCCTCAGAAATCCACCGGAGTTTAAAAATCCAACACAAAGAAAGCGTAAGGTAACGGACATCCAGCTTAAAAAGAGGGACATCCGGCGGCACCGGAACAATCCCGGAAAACATCGTTGATAAAGACTAGTAATCTTCTAATTTGCTTCAATAATCAATTTCAGATTACAAATGAAACATAAACTGTTAGCTCAAAATTAAAGCCAGCCTATGTATTTCATGTAGATATGACAATGATCTGAGATTCAGGGCCAGACAGGGTCTTTTGACCAACTGACCAATCAGAATCAAGTATTCAACAAGGGCATGTAATAAAGTAAAGTAGCATAGGGTATTATCATAGCAAAAAGTAAAATTATACAATTAGTATTTTAAACAGACTTGGGAGGAAACAGTGTAGTGACGTATCATAGACTTTTTTCCCCCCCTTTCAGACACTTACAAGCAGCGAATTCAACAAAAAGCTGACTGCCTCTGACATAAACCTTGTAGCTGTTATAGCTAACATGTTAGCAAACAGTTGCCTTCACCCAGCAGACAAGAGCAACATTAGTCGAGTCGAGTTTGTGTCCACCTGATAAATGTAACTCCAAAATATACTCTCTTTTAGCTCTGTCTTTGGTCTCAACCACCTTGTGAGGGAAATATTGATCTCTTTATCTGCTAAGTGCTCCACTATGTTCACCAGCTGTGTCTGTCTGCTGTTTGCTGCTGAGGTAGTGTATATTTCTGTTGAAAAAAGCTACCTATAATAGCTAAAGAGGCTAAAAATGTTCATAAAGGTGGTTGATGATTTTCTGGAGGTTCATCACTGCAAGAGGGACATTTTATATTCATGCAGTCATTTCATTCATTGTTACTGTAATATGTTGACGATTATCCACTTAAATAATGGCCTATGTACATGTTTACTGTTTCTCTCAATACTGTTGGTGGCACCCAGCTTTAAGCCCTACTGAAGGAACTTCAGCCTCGGGAAGAAACCTGTTTTGGTGGAACATGTGTACATTCAAAGGTTGTTTTAGTTGTACAACAGAAAACTCAGATTGGACAGATAGTCTAGCTAGCTGTCTGGATTAACCCTGCAGAGATCTGAGGAGCAGTTAACCATAGTCCTCAGAAATCACCTGGAGTTTAAAATGCCAACACAAAGTGTGGGCGGAATTTTCCGGCGGCACCTGAACAATCCCAGAAATGGAATGTCATCGTTATAGACTAAGACCACCTAGACTACTTGGCGAGACCAATGGCCAAGTCTGAGACAAGTCTGTGTGCAAATACCAAGGGGTCCAAGACATGTCTGAGACAATCAAGTCGAGTCAGAGACCAGACTCCAGTAATACAGCACTGATTTACAGCAATCATAGAGGTTAGATTGAGTTGGATGTTTGAATTGAATGTCAAATTTCCTCCAGTAGAATTTTTTGTAGCTAGATTGCCACACAGAGCTAGTCACTGTTTACTCCAACAGGAGGAAATTTGTTAGGGACTATTTCAACTGCGGATTAATCTACATTTGGGTTGTCTACTGAGTTTTTGTGACAGCAGGACGGTGAATTTGATATACAGACAACACACAATACAATGCCGGTTTGGAACACTTCATGACTAGTTGTTAATTGAGGGGAAGACAGGATTATTAGTGTATGTCTTTCCCAACACAGAGTTATGATCTGCTGAGAGAACAGGATCCCTCTCAGTGTGTGTACTATGTACTCAGCCTAATATGATACTATTTTCAGATTCAGATTAGTTTATCGTCATTCATGCTATGTTAAAAACATAAAGGAACTAAATTTGTTATCCAGATTCAGCAGCCTAGACAAGATAAAGAATGTGATTAATTCAAAATCAGACTGAGACAAAAAAGCTACATACTGTGTGAGCAAAGTTTAGGGAATAGGGTTTGTTCATTTAATCCACTGAAATGATCCCTGACTTTTTATATAAAAGAAACACAGGCGGGAAATGTTTTTTTTTTCTGTTTATTTCACTAAAGGTATAATAAACAAAAACTAAAACTGTTTTATTACCCAACATTTTAACTTGTCTCATACAGCTTTTATTCATCAAAGAGCAATGTCGGTAAAAAAAATGAATTCAGCAAGTAACAGTCAAAATGTGAATGTGCACACAACAACCATACGTGTGTGAGAAAGAATCTGTACCACTGAAAACATAAAAATAATCAAATGTTTGTAATAACCTGTAATAACCACAATATTAACAAGCTAATGTTGGGACAATATAGATACTTTTTTATTTTTAGCTGAGTTATGTCCTGGTAACAAAATGGTAATAGTCCAAATATGTAATTTCTTCACATAATATCTTCAAAAGCAATCGTTCTGTGGTTTATTTCAAAACTCCGTTTTCAATGTTTAAATCCTTCATCCAGCACGTATCTAAACCTACATTCACCTCAACCTCTACATGAGGGTATTACGAAGTTAAAATATTCATTAAAGTAGTAAACATACAAAATAGAAACTACCAGTCCTATTGGAAACAAATAACAGATGCATATATATAGGATGTCATCGTTGCAGTTTTGGATGAAAGACACGTCATGACAATTACGTCCCTACGTGTTTGTGTGTGTTAACACATGTTGTGGGTTAAAACTACATGTTTGATTCACTGTGAGCACGTTTGTCATTTTCAAAATCACTATCCTGGGAGATGAGCTTGTAGGGTTTCTTCCTCTCCCTCTCCTCCAGCACTGAGTTCCCCATCTCCACGTCTTTGCTGCGGAGCTCATGACGAGAAAGGAACTCCACAATTCCGGCTCCAATCGAATCCCCCAAAACATTGGTTGTGGTACGCAGACGGTCCCTACACCGCATCACGAACAAAGAGAATAAAAGGGGAAACATGTTGAGTACACTCCAGACATATTTGAGGGCAGCATTATGTTTATTTTTTTTTAATTTAGTTGTATGCAACTCAAATGAGGTAAAATACTCACAAAACTAAAAAATGTTATGACTGTGAAAAAAAAATGCTCTAGGTTGTTTGCATTTGTCAACCAATCACAATCGTCTTGGGCGGCGCTAAGCTCCGACCCAACATCTCCGAAAATGTTGTCGTGCAGTAAGGCAGGCCTGCTTGGTTCTTTTGGGGAATGATTGTTAAGATTTACAAAGAATATATTTACAGCATTTAATATCTAAGTGGGGGACCGATTGTTAGGGATTGCAAAGTACACATGGCGATACACTGTTAAGAGCAAATGATGTTTAACCGTGTATCCAGCTAATTTGAAAAGCTCAAGTTACTGTGTTGTGTGAACAGTTAACTTTATTTAATATTGTATGTGTGCGTTTTCTTTTGCAGGGTGCAAATATTCCAACAAAACAAGTTCCTTACCGAGACCATTTTGCAGAGCCAGCGTCGCTGTGTCCGGAGCTTAGCCCCGCCCAAGACGATTGTGATTGGTTTCAAGAAATGCAGACAACCTAGAGAATTTTTTTTCTCCTATACTGGAATGTATCTGTGGTGGATCCAGAACTTACTTCCACAATGCTGTGGAGATAAAGCTGGCAATGCAAGACTTGAAAACTAGCCTGACTGGATCATCTATCTCAAGGGAAGTTTCTATAGGAACTTAGACTTATTTAAACCACCATTATAAACATTATTTTCTGAATATAAGACTGATTCACTGGAGTAAGCCTGGTTATAAAACACACCATAGCTTTAGAACATACAGGCTTTTATTCATTAAATTAAGTGCTATACTTTCTTCTGTTCAGCGTGACAAGCGCCTTCCTTCACATGGGAAGGCTTTGACAGACTTCATATTTGGTCCATCCTAGTTAAAGGAGAGAAGTTTTTTTTTTCTTATTACCCCAGTTAGCTGAGTAATTTCTGGGAAGGGTATTCTAATTGAAATGATTAATTTGGGAAACCTAATTATGTTTCTATGTTAAAACTCATTGCAGAAAATATTCAATACAAAAGGGAAGATGTAGAACAAGACTCCAGGGAGAGAGGAGAAGTGTGTCACTAGGTGGTAGTAGATACAGATCTGCTTTTGACCTTTAAGATGACAGCGATGATTTATGTAGGGATGTAAGTTAAAGTTACAGCACTTCACAAATCAATGTGTCACGCACACACACACACACACACACACACACACACACACACACACACACACACACACACACACACACACACACACACCATTGTGTTTGGATGAATGTCATAATTAACATATAATCCAGAAAGCTACTCACAGGAACCAATCAACTGCAATGATTAAAGTGATGTCATCAGTAGGAAGTCCAACAGAGGTCAGTACAATCACCATGGTGACCAGGCCTGCCTGAGGGATGCCGGCAGCTCCAATACTGGCTGCAGTTGCTGTAATACTTGGTTGAAGAGAAGCAGATGATGCTGTTACTGCTATTTTTTAAATCACTGATAACAGCATAAGCAGGAGCTATTATTATCCTCTTTTGTTCCTTACCTGATGGTGATGATCTGACCAAAGTTCATCTCCATATTGTTGACCTGGGCAATGAAGATGGCTGCCAGTGCCTCATACAGAGCTGTTCCGTCCATGTTGATGGTGGCACCCACAGGCAGCACGAAACGTGTGATTCTCTTATCAATTTTGTTGTTCTCCTCCAGACATTTAAAGGTGACAGGCAGGGTGGCTGAGCTGAGAGATGAAAGAATGGAAACAGATTAAAAAAACAGTTAAAGGTCCCATGGCATGACAATTTCACTTTATGAGGTTTTTTAACATTAATATGAGTTCCAACGGCCTGGCTATGGTCCCCCAGTGGCTAGAAATGGTGATAGGTGTAAACCGAGCCCTGGGTATCCTGCTCTGCTCAGATGGGCCAATCTGGAATCTTCTCCTTAGAGGTCATAAGGGGAAAGGTTACGTCCCCTTTCTCTGCTTTGCTCGCCCAGAGAATTTGGCCCACCCATTAGAAAGAGAGAGACATCATGGCTTGCAAAGAGGCAAAGTGGCAGTTGGTCAAGGCCACACCCCCACTCTCCACTTTCAGACTTCAGATACAGTATTAGGGGACCACTAAGGCATATATAAAAGCATCCAAAAAGTAGCATGTCATGGGACCTTTAAAAGTCTTACAGTACATTTTGGGAAATATGTTTCAGAGGTGAAAATAATGAATCACTTTGTTTGAAGCGTTTAATTTAGTTCCGTTTAAAGATGGGTTGTTAGTGACTTTTTACCTGCTAAAAGCTAAGCGATCTCATTTAGTCTTGCATTGCCAGCTCTATCTCCACAGCAGTGTGGAGTAAGGTCTGGCTCCACCACAGATACATTCTGGTATAGGAGAAAAAAACGCTCTGGGTTGTCTGCATTTCTTTAAAACAACCACAATCGTCTTGGGCAGTGCTAAGCTGCGAATGCAAAATTGTCTCGGGAAGGAACTTGTTTTGGCGGAATATTTGCACCCCACAAAAGAAAATGTCACATACAATATTAGATAATAATATTAGATAGATGTTATCTGTTTTAGTTATGGCTGATACTTGGGCAGGGCTATCACAGGAAAATTAAACGAAGAACAACTAAAAACGTCCTGCTACGCCTTGCTACACCCTGTAACGCCCTGCAGTGCCCTGCTACACCATGAACTACTACAACTACTATTTCTAGTCATAGTTCCATTATCTTTATCATGACTATTATTGCCACTGTTCATCACACCCCCAACCAGCACCGTCAGACACCACCTACCAAGAACCTGGGTCTGTCCGAGGCTCACCACTGTCGCACTAAATGCTTGCTCTTGGGGGAATTACTGGAATAGTTGGGTCTCTGTCAATTATAGAGTGAGGTCTAGACCTACTCTATTTGTAAAGTGTCTTGAGATCACTCTTGTTATGATTTGATATTATAAATAAAATTGTAATTGAATTAAAAACTGAAAGGGAAAGTGACGACGGTCAGGCTTTCAACAGATGGAGACAATTACGGGATTGTAAATTATTCAAAACCCATCCCGAATTGGCCCTCAGGTATACAGTATGTAATATGTCTATTTCATTCATAACATAACTTTAGAATGTGCAATGTGGTTGTAGTCAGTAGCCTACATTAAATTACATTCCCCTTCCATTTAGCGCCCTTTTTATTCCTTTTTTACTCTGTGTTTGTGTTGGCCTACTATTTTCTTTCCCCTTATGCCCCCCTGTAGTTGTGTAAAGCGTCCTTGGGTTTTATGAAATGGGCTTTATTGATGTAATTTACCCGGTTTAGCTCACAATACATCCAGGCTAAGTTATCATATGCAACACTTGACGTGCAACAATGCATCTGTAACGTATTCTCTGAATGATTTTCTGTCAAAGCAAAACATTCATAGCAACTATATGACCTCCCTGTAAAGCTAACTCAGTAATACAGCGCGGTAAAGAAAAGACCTTTACGACAGCAGGTGTGGTAAAAACACTAACGCTTTTGTCCAAAGTGGCCACTAGAATCATCACAAACTGAAAGTTACAAATACCCACTTTAAGTTCAGGCAACAAAAATACATAGGGTAAGCAAAACATTAGGGATTGGCATAAATGACTCACATAAAACTACTTAAATGAGGACGTCGCAGACTTCATTGGGTAACAGACCATGGTCTGTAAAACTCGGCTAATATCAAACAGTGACAGTTGACTTATGGTTTCACACGGGACACCAACCCCAGTCTTCTGAATCAAAGTGCTGTGTTTGTTTGACCTATCTACTCCAACCTGCCTCCTCCTTACATGACGTTACATTTCCATTACTACATTTTGGTTTTTAAGCGGAGTTTTGAGCAAAAAGTGATCTCCAGAAGGTATACGCCGCCCCTTGCTGGTAGTTTCCATAGTACCGTCAGGAGCTTAGTCTCAGAGAACGAGCCCTCATGACCGATAAGACCCAATCAGGCGGAGAAACGTTGGTAAAGATAACTTTATTCTACAACAATATGATTTTTCAATAAGCGGTCATTATGGCATTAATGCCAGCTAGGCAAAAATAAAGTTCTGTCTGTCATAACAGTTATTAATACTGTCTTCCCCAAAAGGTCTTCCCTTTACACTGTTGACTCTCTTTACAGCCGTCTAAAAGGCAGCAGGTATCTTTTCCATCTGCAGTCTCTAACTGGAGAGATGTTGCGCACTGTCAAGTCACAATTACGCAGATCGGCTAGTTACATTTAGCGCAAAAAGCACCAGAACAATAGCCTGGTCCTACCAGACTCTGGTCCATTTCATTTGTCCAGAGAGTCTGGCCACTCTCCATTGACAAATGTTAACTTCCATGAAGGTGGGTACTCTGTTGAAGTTTAAAACTATTGGATCTGCCCAGAGCCACTCTGGATCTGCCATAACCAATCGCTAATGTTTAGTCGTGACGTATGTCATGCGCATGTGCAACAAGATGGGATAGCATTAACCTTAGCCAACTCCTTCACCACTAACAGAGCTGGAAAATCTAACTTTTCCCGAGGAGAGCCACTAGCCTACCAGAACAAATTAAATAACCACAGAATCTCCGAAATCTATGCATAACTACTGGCCCGATTTTCTAAATTAAATTTTTTGGTGGAATGGTGTAGCATGGACCAAGAAAATACCCTTTACATATTGGAGCAGATCCAAATCCAGGGGCGGATAAACTAATTATTTTTCACTTTTGTTAACATTGCAAGAAAAGGCATTGTGCTGCATTCACCTGATGTTGGCATAATCAGAAAGATTAGTTCTTGACTGGGAAAATTCACACTGCATTAACATTGTTAGATAGGGCATGCCTTGGCAGAGGTCTGCGCTGTGCCCTTCTAGTTGAAACTACTAAATTCAGAAGCTTGCCACTACTGAGGAGTGGTGTGATGTTAAAATTGTTCAAATAGGAACAACAGGTCACGCCTTGCAGGCATTCATAAATAAATAAATAGTATAAATAATGAAAAAAGAAAGCTTGAGAAAAAAGTTAGAACCATGTTCACGTTCACACCTTGTACGTCGCCCTCATAATTATGATGTCCAAAAGTTGTGGGGGCCCTGTTTTACAACTAGATTGAAAACTTGAAACATACTCGCACTTTTAGCAAACAGAACGGATTTGCAATAGCTGTTTTCACTTGCTTCCAGTCTTCAATCAACCTAAATGTGTGTTTGGCCACAAACGAGCATAGTTCCCGAAATGCTAGACTGTTTTACGGAATAATTGTGATTTATTTGTTGAAGTGTGGTAGAGTTGGAAACGACTCACCTGGAGGAGGTCCCCAGGGCTGTTATCAGAGCTTGCAGGATCCCAGCAATGAAGACAAAGGGGTTTTGTCGCGTGATGGCAAAATAAAGGGTGGGAAGAATAATAACTCCATGGATCAGTAAGCCAATGATTACTGTGATGGTATACATGCCCAACTGGCCGCCCATCTCTGTCAGATCATCCATCTCCACAATTTTTCCTGCAATCAGGAACAGAATACCAATAGGAGCATACCTGCAAGGAGGAGAGGAGCAGTGAGTTATTGGAGATAAGTATGACGGGAACAGGAAACACCTTTCACTGAAATTAAAGTCTTACCACATGATGATGGCAACCAGACGCATGATGGCTTCGTTGAGGCCGTCGAAGAAATCCCTCAGGAGCTGGCCCTGCTCTTTCATGTTGCCAATTATTAGACCAAAGCACATGGAGAAGACCACCAGCCCGAGGGCATTGACCCCGTTCACCTGACCTGGCACTGGGATCACTTCCTCTCGGGTGATCTCCATGACCTCCAGGGTGCCATTGGTCGAGTTGAAGAGGGAGTCATTCACTGTCACAGTCACATGGACTACTCGCTTTCCATATTTGGTTTTGAACTGGAGAATGAAAGAATTAAAGGATCGATTTTATACTAGTGGACCTTGACAGAGCTGAAACAGACCACTGGCCCAATGTCATCCAACAATAAAACGTAGCTGCACTGATCAATATCCTTATATTACCAACTGGATCCAATGACTATGTCTATGATAAAAGATGTCACTTGTTGTGGGAAACTCAGACAGACACATAGTGGAGCATTTATAAGCTTAAGAGCCAGATATTTCCCTCTAGGAGTCAGTGGAGGCCATCACAAAAACACAAACTTGACTCTAAATAAAAGCTAATGTTGCATCAATGTTGTGTCTGCTATATGTATAAATAGGCAGTTGATTGCTAACATCGTAGCCATTTAACAACTTTATAAGGTGATAATATGTCAATGTTGTTTTTCCTTCTAGTTCTGTTGGCCCTACTTGCCAAATGACTTTAAGCTTTAGCTTTCCTTGCTAAACCAAAAGCACATCAAACCAAGAACCATAGTGTTTATTATGCAGAGAAATTGATGTAACCTACTGTTACACCCCTATTATCAGCCTGTCTCCCTGTATCTTACACCAACACAATCCATTCCTTATGTACAGACATACTAAATGTGCATCCGGAGTGAAATCAAGCCAATATGTTGTGACTTGCTAGCTATCTAACTGAGAATAGACTGAGAATATCAAGACTGTAATGGGTAAGGAAATCTGCATTGTATAAAGGGGTGGATTGGTCAAGCGTCTACACCTCAGCATCTGAGTGTGTAACAGGGGGTGAGAGAGAGAGCAAAAAAGGTAAGGGAAGGGAGACAAAGACATAGTTTTAGAACACATTGGCTTTGGGTTCAAGTTGGGTTCAGGTTGAAAAATGTTTTGAGCTGTCAGGCCTTAGCTGAGCTGGGGCCTACATGAATCTGGTAGGGTCAGTCAAGGCCAAAATGTCAGGCCCATTGAAGTATTCTACCCCTGGCCTCTACACAATCCGATCTGTTATTTTGTGGGATAAATGAACACTGCAGGGGCTAGGGCAGTGGTTCCCAACCTTTTTGGTCCAAGGTACCCCCTCAGCCCTCTTAGATAACTAACGTACACCTTCATAAATTCCCAATATATGTTCCAAATGTATAACACTACTCATTATATTGTTAATTATTTCATACTTGTTAAACTGAAAAATGTAGGTTGGTTAGCACAGCAATCAAACTACTACTACCACTACTACTACTACTACTACTACTACTACTACTACTACTACTACTACTACTACTACTACTACTACTACTACTACTACTACTACTACTACCACTACTACTACTACTACTACTACTACTACTACTACTACTACTACTACTACTACTACTACTACTACTACTACTACTACTACTACTACCACTACTACTACTACTACTACTACTACTACTACTACCACTACTACTACTACTACTACTACTACTACTACCACTACTACTACTACTACTACTACTACTACTACTACTATTACTAGAGTAAAGCTGAATGTTTCAACCATATATTCATTACTTTTAGGTAACAATTTCAACCGTTTAGTCATTACTTTGAGGTATCTGTTTAAACATATGTGCTTGTTTGCTAACTAGTTTTCACACTCTTTTACATAACTGCAACATGTACTGTTCAGGTGTTACAGCTGGTATATTATAAGTCATATTTTTGATTTTTTTTTTTTTGTTTAGCTACTCCACAATCTTTCCACGTACACCCTGGCAACAGCAGAAGAGTACCACTGGTTGGGAATTACTGGGGTAGGGTCTGCTTGTCAAAAGATTACCTATATAAGATTTAATGGATAAAAATTACTGCAAATTTACTATTCATATTCATTCAAAAGCTTACCTGCTGTGTGCAGGCTTGGACCAAGTTTGGCGGAAACATATTTCTGAAATGAGAAATTACACACATTCAGAGATTATGTTGGCCAGTTCCAGTCAAACTTTGTGAGCAGGCTATTATTACTGTTCTATGCAGGCTACCTGATCAGATCTAAGAAGGCATCAGCAGGACTGATTTGTTCAATTTTCTGCTGCTTTCCAAACTCTACTTTTGATCCTTTTCCTGGGTGGATGATGAGGACGATTAAGATACCAATGAAGACTGCGATAAAGGTTGTGGTCATGTAGTAAATCACGGCTCTCATGCCCATCTTTCCTGAAGCTTTGCTGTCCAAAGCTGCCATTCCTAAAAAACAGAGGGTGGAAATGCATATAATATTAAGACATATCAAAAAATTCTTACCAAGAATAGCTAAGTGGTGTAGCCACACCACTCCAGTGCTGACACAGTGCTGTTGAATTAAGTCTGGCAATTGAGACATATTCCCCCAGCTGATCACAGAGCTAAAAACTAAAAACAAATTCCTTTCTATCGATGACCTAGGTCTCTTGAGCTTGCCTGTTTACACACTCCATTAAGATCAGAGGACAGAAGATTACTACGATTCCCAAGGTGCATTTTAGTAGAAACAGCCGATCAATAAACCCAACAACTCTGTATGTGCATCTTACTGTGAGCTGAACCCAAATATCAAGTTTTGTAGAAACCCATAAAACTATGTTAGTTTCGGCAAATATGGTGCCGTATTTAGTCCCTCCCAAACGATAAAATTGTGTTTACAGCTCTGAATCCTATCTTTATAGCAACTAAGCTGAGACTTATGGGTATTGTAGTATTTAGAGTGGTCGCCCATACCAAACTGATGAAAAAAAAAAAACAGATAGTCCAAACCAGAAAAATCATGAGAATTTTTTTAAATAAAACATTACAATGGGAATTTAAACCTACTGAAGGTAACAATAGCTCCTTGAACACAACTCCTGCTCTTTTTCCTAGCTATGGCTTCTGTTCAACTAGCCTCCTTACCAAAGGCTAATGTTATTTCTCGGCCATTGACCATGTCCAGATTTAATTAGCAAGTATAACAAGTGTATTTAAAAGCTCATTTAAACATTTGACCTAAATAGCCCCGGTTATGTTTCAGCTTTTCAGAAAGATCAATGAAAGAAACTCTGTACAGAAAGACAAAGTGACTAGTGGAAAAGAAGCTGACCTGGACGTGAAGAGAGACTTCAGCTCTCGCTACCATACAGTCAGTGTCAGCCAGACATTGTTGAAATAAGATATTAATGAAATGTAAATTTTACCAGAGATAGTTAAAGGGAGCATTTAAAGTCTGGACTGATGACTAAATGGCCAACTGTATGAAGACTGTATGAGGTCAGTGTCGGGCCGGCGGTGAGCTTATGTCGCTCTAGGTCATGCAGTGTGTCCCGCACGGTCGCACCATTGGCACAAGTCATCCCTTATTGACTTTTTTTTAGCAGGCTGTATGTTTGAATATTATTATTATTATTATTATTATTATTATTATTATAACAATTTGAATATCTATTTTTGCGCATTATGTGCAAAAGAGGGCAAACCAATACAACATAAACATGTCTTTTAAAAAGATCTACAGGGTGCCCGGATTGCTCAGTTGGTAGAGCTGACGCCCATATATAGAGGTTTACTCCTCAACGCAGCGGGCCCGGGTTTGACTCCGACCTGCGGCCCTTTGCTGCATGTTATTCTCCCCTCTGTCTCCCCTTTCATGTCTTCTGCTGTCCTATCCAAACAAATGCTGAAATTGCCCAAAAATTATCTTTAAAAAAATAAATAAATAAATAAAAACATCTACAAACTTACATTACATGTCCTATCCCGTGAAACTTGATTTAAAGTAGGCAAACCTTTGAGTCGGCTTGAGTCGGCCTGAGTCGGCCTGAGTCAGCCTTTATCGCCGCTGGTTCTTTCATGTCCTTTTGGTGTTTCTGGACCTTAAGTCTCAGCACTGCCTTGATAAATTAGTTTGCTGCAAACCATGAGAATAGAGCCGGTGCAGTTAGAGTCCACAAGGATAAAGCACCTTCTGTAATTGGTTAGAACCAAGTCTCTATAACTGAATCAGTGGGAATCTCTTCATCACCAAGCTGGGGGTGAGGTTGGCCTCCTCTTTACTGGGTTGTAAAACTGAATGACCTCCCCATGAACCACCTCTACTGAGCTCTCATTCTTTCCCAGCACCAAGCAAGCCCTATTTTCTTTACATGTTATTGCACCTATCTGAGACCCTGTTGATCTTTTCACATTTTAACAAATATTAATTACCATAGCTCAAGTTTGGGCCTCTCATGTATAACTACTCTATTCGAGTCACAGAGATAAGCATCAGAGTTTCCTAAAAATAACTACCAAGCGATTATTATTTTCAGAATCCTCAAAGACTCTTGTAACCCTCTGGATGAAAAAAAAATCTGTCTGGTGTCATGATAAAATACATTTTTTTTAACTGTTTTCAAAGTTGCAGTTCCTTTTCCAGAAATGACTTATCTCCTTACTCAATTTGTACAACAAGTATTATTATTTCTGTTGGTATATGTTGAAGTTACTTTCTGATATTTTATATGTTTATAAAACATAATGTGTTAATATTTTTCTTGTGTTTTACAAAAAGAGCAAGGACACATGTAGTTCCCAGCTACCTGGATAAGAAAATACAGTCACAACTGTACAGATGGTATTAATCCAAGTAGCCTTCATGTTATGTTTTTTTGCTAAGGGTTAGGGGTTTTTTTTCTATGCAGTGCAGTGCCTGATGGAGACATGACGCTGAAGTGACAACTGACCACTCACGTAAACATAAAGTACTACTGATGAGAAACTGAATCAAAACTCTGAGAATACAGAACAAAGTGAATGTTAAGTCCTATATCCAACGTATGACATACAGTAATGTGTTGTACCTGTTATTAGACTGGAGACCAGTAAGGGGAGAACAAGCATCTGAAGCATTCTCATTAACAGCTCTCCAGGGAAAGAGAAGTACTTCACTTCTCGATAGGTCATCTTATACGGGCGGAGCGCAAATCCCAGACCAATACCTGTAGGGAGAATGACAGCGTGGGCCTGTGCATTAAATATATGTGTCTCCAAGTCAAAGTCTTGTCAATGCAATGGAGACACAGGCTGAATGAAGTCTGAGGCATTTCCATTTAGCTCGCAGAGGCATACACACCTACAATAACTGCCCCAACTGTAAAGAGCACAAAGGCATTCTTCTTGAGGAAAGCCTGGACATCCTCTTTGGAGATCTCCTCCACTTTCCTCTTTGCCTTCATTGTACGTATGTGAATGCTTTCCCGGAATCGCTGCATCCTTCTGTAGTAAACCAAAATATGTCCATTAGTGCAATATAAAATGTGTGTATTCTTACCAGCAGGCTGGTCAATTCACGTCAAGAAGAGAGTGTATCAAGGTTTTTTTTGTTTTAAAGGATGGGTTTGGATAGTTTCAAGTTTGCCTTAACACCATACTCACATGTCCGTATGTACATGGGCTGCGTTCAAATTGTGCCACTGTTTCGGTGGACCGTTTTTTAAACCCAATTCCTGCCTCTGGAAAAGTGTGGCAGAGCTCTTTGCTTGACAGAATTGGTCAAAACCATTAAAACAACATAAAGGAAAGCCTAGAACTGATATTGTGTCCAAATGCAAAGTTTGGTTCGCACTTCCTACTGTACTCCCAGTTGTATTGACAGTCAGGTTTTGCAGAGTTTGGAAAAAGTATATCTATAATCTGATGGACTAATCTTTTTCTGTCTGTCATTCACTCTCTTTTGGATTCTAGTTTCCAATAATTCGACAATGCGTTGTGCCCGTAGTGGAATGTGACCTATTTGCTAAATTATTTTGCATGAATCCCTTTATTCCTACAAATTTTGGACAGCTGGAGTGTTTTTTTTCAGTCTGTGTTTGTCCGACCTCATTGGACATTGCAGATAATAATACAGACATTATTTTTGGTTGCTGACAACATGCTCTGACTCTGTGTGAGGGACATGAGGACTGTCTAGTTAGCCCCTGCTCTAGGGTGACCATGAGAATGGGTAAAATTTCGGGACAGGGGAGTTGGGGATGGGCGTGGTCACATGGCCAGGGTGGGTGTGGCCGAGTTCTGTGTTGTCGGTAACGCACCATAACCCCTTTCCTGCCTTTTCCATCGCCCACCTGGTTTCCATTTACCTAGTCTGGATCCACGAAAGTACATTTCCAGCAAAAAGCCTGACATCCCATGTATGGAACTGAGAAGTTTTGGGACTGACGTAACGCAATACACTTGTAAGAGCAAATGTGTTTATGTACATTTATGATTGTATCCAGCTAATTTAAATACCTCAGGGTACTGTATTATGTGAGCAGTTAACCTAATTTAATATTTTATATGGGATTTTCGTTTGCAGGGTGCAAATGTTCCACCAAAACAAGTTTTTTTCCGGAGACTATTTTGCAGAAGCTGAGTCCAGAACTCAACACCGTCCAAAAACAACTGAGATTGGTTTAAAGAAATGAAAACAACCCAAAGCGTTTTTTCTCCTATCCTGGAATATGATTTGTGGTCTTACCCCTTTGGATGTGTTTGCCTGTTCTTGCTTGCCTGCCTTATGATTTTGCGTATAATAAGCGTATTTACTTCCATTTTGTCATTGAACCTCTGAACTGTATCAGTCTGCCTAGCTGATTGCATTTGGGTCCTATCCCTGCTAGCCCGCTTGCACCAGACATGACACTGTGTGTGGGGAGTGTGTTTGTGTATGAGTTTGTATGACACCTCAGCCTCGGCTTAGGTTCAGAACAGGTCATGAACTCAAGCTGTTTTTTCTGAGCAGATACATTTAATCGATTTCCTTTACGTGATCAAAAAAGGAGAATGATGAGGCATTCATGTGACATAATTCACAGATAGAGCAGAAGAGTTTTTGTGTGTGTGGAGCCCATTTTACTATCCCATCACCGTAGCTCAGCAGGAAACATAGAATGTTGTACTAAAATGACCGTAACTTTGGAGGATACCTACTTTCTTTTTCTAACTGAGACTGCTGAAGCCTTGTATTAACTTCAGCAGAACTTAAGAAAGTGGTTTTGCTCAGAATACGTTGTGTAGATATTGTCCCCCAATCTCTAACATCAAAGTCTCATTGAAAAGGGATCTCTTCACGGCCAGTATGAACAGGAAAAAATAACTTTTATACATACATATGGGCATGTGAGGACTCTTTTAACAATGACTTCAAAAAATCTGAACCCAACTTTAAATGCGTGTATAATATAAAACAGCCTTTTATATGAAACCAACATTGATCAAATAAAGTTATTGTTTGGCATTGAATCTCAGGTTAGAACATTATTGAAATTTAAAAAAGACAATATGAAGATGACATTATAAATTCACTAGAGGTCTAAAGCAGTCTTTTATTAATGTATAACAGTAGTAATCACTCTGCTATAAATGTTCCATTTAACAGGTCAATTTAGCCTCACTTACCTTCAGTGGTTTCCAGTTATGATAGTTTTGGCTTGCCCAGATTTTGAAATATTTGCTTTGGAGAATGTAATTTTTCCTTATGAAATTTTTCCAATGAAATTCTGTTCACCAAAACTCCAAATCTATATGTCTTTGATCTTTTGATATCCATGTTTTCACCTTTACTATTTCTTTCTCCTTTCAATTGAAAGAGTCAACTATAAATGTCAAATCAAAATGAGCTGAACTAAATGTAAACTTTGTCATAACTAGTACCCCATACATTTTAAAGCAGAACAGAAAAAGAGCTTATTTTTCACCTACCTCCTCAGACCAATTATTTCTTATTCAGTTCTTGGTTCAGAGCTCTTCGGTGTCGTAGTTGAACCTGGCAGGCCTGTGAAGCAGCAGCGGAGCAGGGCACTTAAGCTTCTGAGAATCAGGAGAACAGAGTTACTGGAAGATGGCGCTCTAACATGAAGCACTCGGAGTGTGTGGGAAAGAGGGCTCTCATGGAGCTATTGTAATTGGAAAACAAGGGAGGGGAGACATCCAGAAGAGAGACAGAGAGAGGGAGGGAGGGAGACTAAGAGCACAAATAAGAAAATGGTCCTCCCATAATAACACTGTTAGCCCTGTGACACAGTTTCAGGTAAAGCCCAGATGTATGAACGACTTTGTTGAGGGTTGTTATTAAAATCATCATAGCATTGTTATGGAATGATTAATCTAAAGCTAGATGTCCTTCTGACCTCTTCTCTCATCCTCACTTTACTTTCTCTTATCTCATCCTCCTTCCTGTCCATTGTGTTTTGACACAAAAAACTCTTGCTTTAATGGAGTCTGTACATTATACAGACACATAAGGAATGGTTTCTGGTATAAAACAATAACCAGGTTTAATTGATACACATCATCTCACTCGGGACGTGTTATAGTTCGAGGTTATTCCGCAGAGTAAATGACACACCACAATTAGCTGAAAAAAGTAGAGCTTGTGCAGTAATAAGTGACCTCACTGTATGGAAACATATTCCCTGGTGAAGTTGAATATAATTAGTGACGAATACCCCTAAAATCAGGTCACATAGCCTTTTACAAACACTATTCCCTACTCACTTTCACACTAATAAATGAAACATTTCTGTAAATGTGTCTTAGTGATCCAAACAATCCCAGAAATACTTGTGTCAGTCCTTAAAAAATCTGTGAATTTTAGTTTATTTTTAGAACCGTGAGTTCAGCTTTCAGTCTGCCTATTTATACCTCAAAATGGATTGAAGATAAGCGGTCCGTTAATTGGCAGGATTTATTATGAAATCCCAAGGTGGATGTCACATCCAGGGGCGTAGCTCAAAAATTCCGGGCCCTTAGAAAGGCATTTTCTATGGGCCCCTCCCCACCTCCACAGCTATTCATTCTAGCTTCTTTTTGGGCCCTCCTCACATGAGGGCCCAGGGTACTCAATCCCCCTTTCCCCCCCAGTCCGACGCCCCTGGTCATAGCTCCATAGATCCAAGACAGAAATATGCTGTATTTGGGATACAGACCATGCGTTGGAAGTATTTTAATCCCTTAAGTACAGGTAGAGCTACTGTCAAACACTCAAGTTCTGCATTCAAAATTGTATTTACAGCTGCACTTATCCATATTTTATGTGTAATTATTAACGGGTTGCTCACAGTGACAAAACCACTAAGAATTATCGATAACACTTTGAACGGATGTGCTTAAGACTTACATGACACTATCATAACCATGACATGACACTATGTCATGGACATGGAGGAGTCTTTATGAATGTTTATGACGACATTCTGTAAATGATGACATATTTAATGCTAACTTAGCATTGTATGAGATGTTTGTGTTATGAAAACTTGACATTATCCAAGACAGCAACTTATGTGTTATGACAACTTGACATTAACCAAGACAATAATCTCAGTGTTACGACAACTTGACATTAACCAAGACAATAATCTCAGTGTTACGACAACTTGACATTAACCAAGACAATAATGTCAGTGTTATGACAACTTGACATCAACCCACACAACATAACTTGTCATAAATATGTCATAGCAGGCCTAATCCTCAAACTCAAATAAACTATTTAGCTTTGTGTGTTAACATTACATTAAACTATCATATGGTTGGTTTTTACATTGACTGTCATGAGACTACTATAATTGTGTCGTGAATATTTTTCCTTGACCTCAACTGAAGTGAAAGAATTTGGACTTGTCATAAAGATGTCATAAAGTTTGATTACAATGTCAAATGCTTTTATAACAGTGTCATGAATAATTCCCTTGACCTCAAATAAAGTGGAACCATTTGGACTCATCATTAAGGTGTTATAAAAGTTATAAGGTTAGTTGGTTGGTTGGTTTTGTGGTGTATTTAGCATCTGCATGACTTTTCTGCTAATTATATTGTTTGTAATATAGTGCACTGCTTACCACTAGAATTCCAAACGTTATGCCTTTTAGTAATATCAAACCAAACAAGGAAAGCAATCAAACACAGGTGCAAAATTACAGGTATTACCGAAGCTTGGTGATGAATTATCTGTTTACACAGAATAAAAATGCTTGCAATATTGTTGGCAGTGGGAACTATTAGACATTGTGATTCACACTCCGTACCAGTTGGTGGCGGTAATGCACCAATTAGTTGTTTACCAACCGCAAGTAAACCTCAAAAAATGATCATGACGTAGCGTACGTACAACCCTGCCATAGATATATATGACGTAGGGTACGTACCAAGTTGCATGGTACGTGCAGCGTACATACAGGGTTCTCGTTTATTATTCTCACCTGGTAACGTGTTTAAAAATATTTTGGACATGAGGAGTGTGGCAAAGCTCAAGTGTGGTGTGTGGTAAGAGTAGACCCAGTTGGAATTGTAATAGGACCATTCGCTCACGTCTTGTAAGCAAACTGCTATCGACGTTTAGCTTTGGTAAGCTCAGCTGGGAACGTTAACGTAACGCTATCTTTGAACCGTATGAAATACGGTTAGAAGGGTTACTAACTTCAGTTAAATGGCGAGCTGACTGTTGTTATTGCTGTTTTTTTTTTTTTTTGACTCGGCTATGGAAACTCTCCACTTGGAAAGTAATATCTCCAAGTTATAAACGGGTCCCCAACAGTTCGCTAGGTAACGTTAGAGCAGGTCACCTTCCGTCGCAGCTGGGTGTGTGTGTGACTTCTTTTACCTCCCCGACTTCTGTGACTGGACAGTAATAACTTCACCTGGCCAGAGGAATGACATATGACCCAGTATGTCGACTACGTAACCGCAGAGCCGTCATTCAACGCGTCTATTTGGCCATGTAATTGAGTTCATGGTTGTGTGTTCACTTGTAAGAATGACTCGCCGCTCGGTGGCAAAGTTTGTGTGCCTTGGGAATCGAGCTGTCAGCCTGCTGTGTGGAAACTCCCTTCGCCCCGTTCACACTTCAGTATGCAACGTCTCATCGCAGCAAAAAGCTGGATTCAAACCGGAAAAAGTAGCAGTGGTTACAAAGACTACGCGATATGAGTTTGAACTGCAGCGGTATCGCTATGCGGGGCTCTCTGAAGAGGACTTTAAACAGCTGGTAAGAGTGTCTTTCACTTCCAGGCACGCTTGTGACCTCCAACGCAAAACGAGCACTTTTGCTTTTACATTCGTTGTCTGTTTTGCAGCTTGCTATGAAGGGCTCCAGCTACAGCGGCCTGCTGGAAAGACACAACATCCACACTAACAATGTGGAACACATTGTGAAGAGCCTGCGGTAAGATTTGGCCCGTCACAGGAAGATTATCACAGCCACATTCCCAAGAAGCACACAGGGAAGTGAAGCTTTTTGGGACGTAAAGGATTGTTTTTATAATTGTGTTTGCAGGGGACAAGGCATTGAGGTACAAGTTGTGAAGAGAGGAGAATATGATGAAGAAGTAGTTCGATGGGCAGATGCCATTATCTCTGCTGGAGGTAGGAATTTCTTTTGTTCTTTAGCCCTACTCTGTCATTAATTCATTACAAACACAGTATATAGGCAGTACATGTCATTAAGTCCAGGAAAGTCAAAAATGGTAAATGTTGGCTACAGTTTTTATCAATGTATTAAATCTACTATATTTAACAGTATTATCTATACTATTTGTTGAATAAATGAACACCGTATAACATAATCTTCCTTGAACACCAACTTTTGTGCCCAGGCATGATGTACACAATGGGCAGTACTTTAACTTATTCAACCGAGAGGCCAAAAAGTCACACGAACAAAGGCTTCAGACAACACACGCACATACACAATGCAAGTTCTCTAACTGCAGTTTGTTTTGTTAGGTGATGGGACAATGCTACTTGTTGCCAGTAAGGTTTTAAGCAAGGACAAACCAGTTGTTGGAGTTAATACAGATCCTGAGAGGTAAAACACTGAACAGCACTTTTCGGGAAGGGCTTGGATTGTTATATGTGTAAAGAAGATTCAGATCTGATATACTGTGGCTCTTAATGAAGAAGTGGGGAAAACTCTTTAGGAAGTTTGTCTATAAGCACTCGAGAGTAAGCCTAACACATAATGTTATGTCATTACTTTAAGTTGTTACTATTTAACAGTCCTCCTAGATTTGGCTGCGTCCGTTACATTTCTCTCTTTTAACTATAGGTCAGAAGGTCATCTGTGTCTGCCTGTGCGGTACACTCATGTCTTCCCAGAGGCACTGGCGAAACTCTGTCGTGGTGAGTTCAGGTGCGTATTTCCCCACAAATAATCCAAGCGCTGTTGTACTGTGACTTTCTTCTAGTGAACGTGCTACCCTGTTCTCCTGTGGGTGCTCTGTCACTTAACTTCAATCATCTTTTCCCATCTCATAATAGTGACAACCTACAAGTGAGTTAGTTACTTTGTAAGCGACTACCATAATTATTATTTATATATATATATATATATATATATATATATATATATATATATATAGTAATGTCACAGACATAGATATAAAACAGTACATGTGACATGATGTCATAACTAATGGGATAACTGTCTGCCATCTTACCTGGGTACTGTAGCCTATGGGCAGAAACATATATGCACAGCTGATATATAACATCAGCTGTGCAGCACCTTCACCAAAAGGACCAAAGTGACTAGGGAGGCTGGCATCACTTTCCACACGTCAGTATAGAGTAGATGAGACGCTTATTTTTTACGTATACGTAGGTGAAAGTGCTCATATTATGCTTTTTGGCTTTTTGCCTTTCTTTTATTGTTATATATCTTTTTTTTGTGCATGTAATAATAAGTTTACAAAGTGAAAAGCCCAAAGTCGACCCCATAGAGACTTACCATCTCCAACAGAAAACACAGTTCCAAACCGCTCTATTGTAGTCCAGACTTTAGTTCCATGACGAACTCTCGTCACTTTGTAACACACGTTATAATGCTCGCCTAGCTAAAACGGAGAGCTCAACACACGGGGTGAAAAGAGGAGCTGAAGCAATGTGCAGTACAACAAAAATAGTGTGAATATTTGATAATTAAACCATGCAAAACTATTCTGATATAACCTCTAAATACAATCATGAACCAGAAAATGAGCATAATATGAACACTTTAACTAAAACTACAGAATGGTCAGTGAACTACGTAGCTTCACTGTTGACTACAAACGGACCAGCTGAGTTCTAACTTAAGTCAACGTAACTGCTAGCGCTCAACAGCATTATTTGTTAGCTGATTTAGTTTAAAGGTAATGTTTAGTTAATGTTATAACAAGGTTATTATTATAACCCTAACAATAACGTGTAAGATTTATTTACAGTACCTGCCTATAGGCAATAATCTGAATCTATTTAGGATTTCTACGTTAAGATATTGCTTAATCTAGTTTATTAACCAGAATATAAAAGACAGTAATTACATATTAAATTCAGGCAAAATTAACAAAAATAAAATTATTATCCGCAATTTAAATGTGGTTCCATCCCGGAATGGAAAGTCAGAATGCAATGTCGCATCTACTGTTTTATATTTATGGTCACAGGGTCATGCAGAAAATCCCCAAAATGTCTCACTGCTGTTGTCTGTACATTGGTAAACAACTTGGGGCTGTTGCTCTGTTATTAGCTTAGAGTTCAAGAGAAGTTTAAACCTGTGTTGTCTGGAAAAAGTCACGTGGATTCTAAAACCCCACTGCTGTGTCTTGAGACTCTGTGGGATAGCTTAAATCCAGTTACCGTGTCCCTTAGAAATTGCCTAACTGCTATTACAGGTCACTTTATCTGAGATTTATTCGAAACCGGCTGCTCAGGATTTTTTTAATTGAAGTGCAAGACAGAGTTTAGTAAAACAATTGATTTGGTGATTTTCAGATCAATATCTGTTAAGATCTTTATTTTACAATAGATAATAAGCAGCAGATGCTTAAGGGCGACACGCCAACCTGTCAATCAGGACATAGGATTGCGTATTGGACTGCGCCATTGCAACCATAAACAACACTGGCTTCCCTGTGTCATCCTCCCCAGCTCCACCCTCTAATCCAATAATCGTCCGGTTTCAAAAAGCCAAGATGGCAAGCCAAACTTCAGTCTTCAAAATGGCAGTCCACAAACCAATGCAAATTTTACGTCGGCCCAAGTCTAGCATGGTACGGCTCGACTAGACTCTACTTAACTTGCTCCTATTTGTTTTTCCATTAGCAAAAGTTGTGAATAATACCTTGTACTTTTTTTGTGATACCACCTTGAGGTTCCAAGCGAGCTGAGCTGATACTAAAAGATTACGTTAAACACTGATTGGTCAGAGAGAATCGTCACTAGCGCGACATCGAACTTCCTATCCGCAAGTCGATAACACAAGTCGATAACACAAGTCGATAACACAGCGATACAGCCTTTTTGGTGCAATAAAAGTGCATTCAGATGTTCAATATGTTTAACTTCATTGTTGTTTTTTTATTTAATAACTTATCAAGCTGTTCTCACTGCATTCACCATAGTCTTCAGAATATAACTGTACAATATTTAAAAGATGACCCACTGGTTTAGTTTAAGCCAAATGATGCTCTGTACAGCAGACGTTGTCCCCTCACCTCTCCTGTGCTGTGTTCAGGTGGCTGTGGCGTCAGAGGATCCGTCTGCACTTAGAGGGCACAGGAATCAATCCCACCCCCGTGGACCTGCATGAGCAGCAGCTGAGCCTGGAGCAGCACAGCCAAGCTCACCGCATCACCACCATGGGCCGTCACCAGAGTACGTCTCCAGCACCCATCGTGTGTTCCTGTCTGACTGTGTGACTTGGAGTTAGATTGTCAATAATGGGCTGCTATTGACTTTCAGTTAGGAACTTCATCAATATGTATACTACCGTTCAGGCGTTTGGAATCAGCTCTTATATTTATATTTTTCTTCTTTCCTTCAGTAATAACTATTTTAACAGAGATAAACACTGTATCATTCAGATACCTGATATATTATTTGCATTTAAAATAGTTTGGGCCCCAATGGAAGAAGAATGAAATAATTCAAACTTCCATATAGTCAATGTCCCCACAGGGTTGCATGACAGGGGAGAATATTGTTGGAACTTGCTTTTTGAATTTGTTTTCCAGTCCAGGAGAGCGTGAGTGACTCTCGATTAGGGGTGTCACGATTCTCCAAATCCTCGATTCGATTACATTTTCTATTCTAAGGTCACGGTTCGATTCGAGTCTCAGTTTTTTTAAAGCACAGGTTGCTATGCCATTTTTAGACTAGACCTTTATGCAATATAATATCTGACCTTTGTTCGCAATGTACCACATTACATTGTCAAATTTAAAACATTTATTAAAAACATAATGTAACAATAACATATCTTCAGTCAATTGGAAACTTGACAATTTGTCAATAAAGTAGCGCTGCCAGGAAGGCACTAGGATTAGGTTATGGTTAAGACGACGGTCGCAGCGTTGCCTTGAAGGCTTAGTTGGGGGCTTAAAACACCATCGAGCCAGCACAGCAGCTGAGCAGACCGATAACAAAGAGGGCGACTCAGCAGTCTGCTAACTTGTTGCTCTCTCTAATATAACCAAAATAAGCAGCTCTGTTTAGGCTACAAAACGTGCATGCAGGCTGAAATTCAACCGTGCGGTTTTGTTGGGATAAAGCTATAAGCAGAAGGAATACCCGCCAGCTGCTAGGCTAATGTGCAACGGTAAACACACAAAATATGGTACACACACATATAAATAGCAGAGCTTGCAAACTGTGGCTTTTTTGTCGACAACGCGAACGTTGTCAACATAACTCACTGGAAATCCAAAATACTACTACTCCAGCATCTACACTCACCTAAAGGATTATTAGGAACACCCTACTAATACTGTGTTTGACCCCCTTTTGCCTTCAGAACTGCCTTAATTCTTCGTGGAGTGGATTCATTCATTCATTGGTGTTGGAAGCATTAATTCAACTTTTTTTTTAACATGAGCAACCGTCAGAAAATGATTGTTAATAGTGACAGTTTGCTTTTTTAAAAACCCTTACCCCCAGCATAATGCCCCCCCATACAAAAAAAATAAATAAATAAATAAAATAAAAAATAGATAAATAAACAAAAAAAATTAAAAGGGATACAGGTCTCAAAGAAGAAGATAAATAATGTTTAGACTTAAAGGTATTGTGGAGGATTTTCTTTTTCCGGGTGGATCATCAAAATAATTGGTCCTCCTAGTTGTCAATCAGTCTGGTGGTATGTATACGTAAGGCCGTCGTACGTGCTCGTCGCTAGGTAGTTTTCGCTTTCTGCGCATGAGCACTTTCAGGTGTATATGTGTGGTGAGCTACGGTTTCAGCCGTTCATGGAAGCTCGCCGTTCTCACCGTGTTTCCAGCCCTGGCACAAGTCACGCACCGCGCACACACGGTAAACATCTCAATTTGTGAAAAAGTGCAAATCTTCTTTTGGAAAGTAGGCTTGTATGAGCCATGCCGACAGCAGCTTGTAAACAGTGCACTCTCGTGCACGCGTTTAATAGGCGTTCCCTCTCGGGAGCAGGCAGAGTGTTGCGCATGTGCATTTTTTCAAAAAGTACAGAGGGCGGTTCTTTCCTAAAATTCAGGAAAATCCTACACAATACCTTTTAACAGTACTAGTAGGTCACAACACAGAGGCAAGATATATATTTGGAAGACTTTTCTTTCTTTTATACTGGTGATACATTGGCCCAATCCCAATGTCCGGACTCACAGACTCACGGACTTTGGTGTTGCGTTCTCGCGAAATTCGTAAGGGCTTAGGGTTGTCCCAATGTGGAATTTCAAAGGGCGTTTGAGTACACACTTACCGAGCCCTTTCCGTGAGTCTGCATCGATGCAGACTTCACCAAAGGGAATTACCCACAGTTCAAAGCGTTGTGACGTTTACCGCGGAGACGATAGGGAAATCCGGAAATTACAAAGGTAAGCAACAGCACGACACGCGACCACGGAGCGGACCAACCTGTTGTCCAGCTTGTAAAACAAGAGTTTGGAATCAGGCAGCCGTCTCCTGGGCCTCGGCCGTGTGGAAAGCAACAAACTTAAAAGGAAAATTCCCAAACCGGCAAGTGTCAGCAACATCTTTGTTATTAAACGTCGCCAAGGTAACATGTGATCTCGTGAAGCGCTGTCCCAATCCCATTTATAACTATCCGAGCCCATGTGGCCTCACACACTCGCTCACTTAGTACCTGAGATCACTTAAGTTTGTGAGTTCTTAGTCCTTAGTCCTCAGGGCTCACTTTGGGATTGGGCCATTCTCAGTTAATGAGAGAAAAGGACCCCACATTTTCATAAACGCATCAAAGCGTCCTGAGGTTCTAAATATCACACGTTCATAGCTGGCAATGCTTGACATAAGGTCCAACTGTTCATCATATGAGAAAGGTGTGTCTGACTTCCAGTGTCAACCAGAAACCATAGCTAAACGGCACCATAGCGTCTGTTGTTGAGATATGTGTGTATCCTCCAGTACAATACTCAACATACACAAGGCAGGGTTTTTATATAATGAAAGGTGAAAAATATTATTAACCAATTATTATTATTATTAACCAATATCCTCCATGTCACATTCATATAACATATGAGCCATAGTTCCTATATCTTTGTTACATCGCCAGCATAGTGCATTATCCCTTAGTTGAAGTCTAGCCAATCTGCTTGGAGTCCAGTAGCATCTATTAAGAATTTTATAATTTATCAGCTGGGATTGAGTTTCATGAACGTTAGCATGCCATTTTGAAACAACCTGTTTCCAAGCTTTTTCCTTGATCACACACCCTAAATCTCTTTCCCATGACACTTTAAGACTATTTAAGTTAGGTGCATTAGCACCTCTAATATAGGCATAAAAAACTGAGCCCAACCCCTTTTTGTAACCGTTAGCAGCATACATAAGCTGTACATCCGTTGGTGGGTCAGGACCATTTTTTAGAGTTGCATGGAGACAATGTCTTATTTGGAGGTATTTCCAAAAACCAGTGTTCGATAGCCTGTAAGTTTGTTTTAAGTGATTAAATGAGACCACATGTTCACCCTCATATAGGTTATCTAAATACCATATTCCCTTATTAGCCCATTGTATCCAGCAGAAACCTTTTTATCTATTCGTAGCTTGGTGTTGTGCCAAACTGAGGCTCTAGTTGTTAGCCATGGGGTTTGTTTTGTATGTAAGTGATACAATTTCCAACTTTCCCTAGTGAATTTAAGAACTGGATTTTGGTCTGGTATTGGTCGGGCAAACTGTGTCAAGAGGTTCCCGATGGAAAGGGGGCTGGAAGCATTCTTTAGAAATGTTGGCCCATGTTGATAGGATAGCATCTTGCAGTTGACAGAGATTTGTGGGATGCACATCCAGGGCACGAAAGCTCCGGTTCCACAACATCCCAAAGATGTTCTATTGGGTTGAGATCTGGTGACTGTGGGGGCCATTTTAGTACAGTGAACTCATGGTCATGTTCAAGAAACCAATTTGAAATCGTTTGAGCTTTATGACATGGTGCATTATCCTGCTGGAAGTAGCCATCAGAGGATGGGTCCATGGTGGTCATAAAGGGATGGACATGGTCAGAAACAATGCTCAGGTACGCTGTGGCATTTAAACCATGCCCAATTGGAACTAAGGGGCCTAAAGTGTGCCAAGAAAACATCCCCCACACCATTACACCACCTCCACCAGCCTGCACAGTGGTAACAAGGCATGACGGATCTATGTTCTCATTCTGTTTACGCTAAATTCTGACTCTGCCATCGGAATGTCTCAACAGAAATCGAGACTCATCAGACCAGGCAACATTTTTCCAGTCTTCAACTGTCCAATTTTGATGAGCTTTTGCAAATTGTAGCCTCATTTCCCTATTTTTAGTGGAGATGAGTGGTACCCGGTGGGGTCTTCTGCCTCAAGGTTGTGCGTGTTGTGGCTTCACAAATGCTTTGCTGCATACCTCGGTTGTAACGAGTGGTTATTTAAGTCAAAGTTGATCTTCTATCAGCTGGAATCACTCGGCCCATTCTCCTCTGACCTCTAGCATCAACAAGGCATTTTCGCCCACAGGACTGCAGCATGCTGGATGTTTTTCCTTTTTCAGACCATTCTTTGTAAACCCTAGAAATGGTTCTGCGTGAAAATCCCAGTAACTGAGCAGATTGTGAAATACTCAAACCAGCCCGTCTGGCACCAACAACCATGCCACGCTTAAAGTTGCTTAGATCACCTTTCCTCCCCGTTCTGACATTCAGTTTGGAGTTCAGGAGATTGTCTAGATCTGGACGACACCCCTAAATGCATTGAAGCTGCCATGTGATTGGTTGATTAGATCATTGCATTAATGAGAAATCTTATAGGTGTTCCTAATAATCCTTTAGGTGAGTTTACAGTTGCCATGCTAACTTTTGACTGGCTCTAGCTAAGTTACAGGAGGTCGACTGACTCGCAGCACTTCAACAAGTGACATGGGGGCGTGGCAGTATCGACGATTCCATTTTTTAAATTCAAAATTCAAGATTGTGACTTAATTTCGGTCGATTTTGCCCTCTGCAGTCTACTCAGTGTTTAGATTGAAGATGTTTAAGCTGTGATATGTCAGTCTATAGTATTATGGTGCTTCTGTTGTGAAGTTGAGCTTTGCTAAACATGTTGCCTATTAATTCCAGCGTGTTATCGGCCGCATTATTGTGCACTTGAGAATGAAACAGGAACCTGTTCCTGTTTAAATCTGCACACATTTTGATGCTAAGCTTCCAGTTTGTTTTACCAAAGATTGGTGATTTCTTCTATTCTTATTTAATTGTTGTGCAGAGGGATCCTTCTGCCCTTTCATTTGTCTGTCTGGTTGAACCTATTGTTCATATAGAGTATATAGTGTTTTGTTCTCCATGTACAGAACACTTGTTTTTATTGCAAACCCTTCATATGGACCATCTGTTTGTAAAGAGGAGTTTCTAAAACCTAAAGGCCATCCAAAAATACATAGCAGTCCTCTTAGCCATGTGACTGGACCCAATCAAGCTTTTGTGGGAGGAGATTCCACAAGTTTGAACAGTAATGTTTCTGTAAGTTGATGTTTTTATTCTCTCGCTGTTCTTCTACTAATTCGGTGGCATTTCTCAGGGACAGGAACACTACATGACAGCGTCTCCAAACCTAGACTCCTCCCGATCAGAAGCCTGAATGAAATCTTCATTGGAGAATCTCTGTCCTCCAGGTACCTCTGTCATCCTAACTGATGCACATAACTGTCTACCACAGGGTGACATTGAACTCCTTTTAAACCCCATGTTAACCTCTTGCTACATAGGGCTTCCTACTATGAGATCTCTGTGGATGACGGCCCGTGGGAAAAGCAGAAGAGTTCAGGACTCAGCATTTGTACAGGAACGGGATCCAAAGCCTGGTAAATTTCACTGTACTTGACTTTCAACTTGACATTAAATGTTTCACTCATGCCTAAAGCGTAATTTATGCTTCTGCGTAAAATCTACGCCGTGGCTACGTACGTAGGTACGTGGAGACACGGGCCCACACCAGACCCTAGGCCTTAGCCTGACGCTCACCTCTCGAAAAATGTAACTACACGTCGCTCGGCCGTGGCTTGGTAGCGTTGCATTTCCTGGTTCTCCTTCTCCATAAACAACATGAAATCAAGGAGAGGGTTAACTTTTCCTGCTACAGATTTCCCACCGTGGTCAGAATTAACAGGGGAGACACTTTGTTTCTCTCACTATGACTCCAGAGTCACTACTCGCTCTGAAGCTAATTGCCGTCACTCTCTCACTTCTCCCTCGCTCTACCACACACACGCATACATACATGCATGCATGCCGGCTCGACGCACACATCAGCGGACGAGTATAAACGTCAGGCCACTTACGTGGGCTACGGCGAGAGCTCTACGTGGAGCCTCCGCACAACCATAAATCACGCTTAATCCTCATCCACTGTGAATTAAGGTTGTACTCACAACAGTACATAGTGTTATGAAATTCCCATGTGTTAAATCCTTTATTAAAGGGTAATCTTTTTTTTTAATTCAACATGGACCCTATTTTCATATGCATTGGTGTCTAAGGCACTAATGTGAACAAGAATCTTTGAGCCCCAAACCAGGCTGCAATGTAACCCTATAGGGCGAAGGCGCATCGTCAATGTCTGTCCACTAAAAGTGCTGTTTTGCCTCAGTTTTGTTACTCTAAGTGTTTGACAACATTACGGAAGGTTACATCTTTTTTTGTTTAAACCAGAAACAGCTCAGAAATCGCCATTGCCCAACTCCCAAGGCTCCATGTAAATAAACAATACTTTTAGCGTGTATAGAGCCAGCGTATCTCCACATGTAAATGGGTGAATTAAGGGTTTATTTCAACCAAAACCAGAGTGGTGATTGTTGGAACAGTGGAAAGATGAACCAAGACGGCTTTTGATAATTTTATTTAGTTTCTGTTGACTTCGAATGAAGTGTGTTTTACACTGTTTATATCAATGGAATCTGGGTTTGGCAGTTTTCGGGTTTCTTGTTAAACAAAAAGGATCTTACTCTTTAACAAAAAGTTAGACACTTTCTAACAGACACTTAATATAATAATAATAATCTGAGCCTGTCATTGGTAAAACAAGCACTAAATTGAAAATAACGTTACATTGTACCTTGTTTGCTGCTCCAGACTTCAGCAGTCTTGCTTAATAATAGACTGATTTCAAAGATAGTTATTCCCATTAGTCACTTAGACACAAGAAACATACTGTAGGAAAGTAGCGTCCAGGTTGAAGGAAAAAAACAAAGTTACCCTTTAATCCACTTGTCTGCTCTTCAGTGTTTTCTCTCTCTTGGTCAGGTCATATAACATCAACAAACTTGTTGAACAATCTGTGGAGGAGGTTCTAAAAATCGGTACGTACCGCACGTGTGCAGGTCTTGATTTCAAAATTAAGTCTATGAACCATGTTTTGTTCTCCAAATGCATCACCTAACTTCACTGAAAAACTTATCTTTTCTCAGGGAAGTCTCAAACAGGTCTTGATATCCCGCTAAATCGTGACTTCATCGAAAAGGGTGAGTTGATCCTCCTGTATATACTTTTGCAATTTTTGCAATGCCACTTTGTTTTTATGTGACAATGGTATCTGTGTGTGTGTGTGTGTCTTCAGTTACTGACGAATACAATGAGTCTCTGGTGTTCAGTCCGGATGAGACACGTTTGTTCTACAGCATCAGGGAGCCCATCGTCAACCGAGTCTTCTCCAGCAGTCAGCAGAGAGGCTTCGCCAGCAAGTTAGTGAATTCTTTCTCAGTGTCAGAACCAAACCTAAATAATACCTCCATATTATGCTCATTTTCAGGTTCATAATTGTATTCAGAGGTTGTACCAGAATAGGTTTACATGGTTTAATTTTCAAAAAAAAGTTAACGTTGGTTATGATTTTGACACGTTAACTTGAATTTGAACTTTTAAAGAAGCTGTAAAGGTGTACCTTTTCTTTTGAATGTAATGATGCCTCCAATGCTTCAGGGTGTCTGTCCGCTCACGGTGTTGGGACGCCTGCATGGTGGTCGACGGCGGGACTTCATTCGAGTTCAACGACGGCGCCATCGCTACACTCAGCATGAGCGAGGAGGATCCGCTCCGGACCGTCGATCTCGAAAACTGAGAAGAGTCCAGAGAACCCGACACTGGACTGGTGTCTCTCAGGCCAGCTGTTTATTAAAGGGATGGGGCTCTTCACCTTTTAGCCTCCGCAAGTGTTAAATACTTTTATACCTGGGGGGGAAAAAAGGTATTATTCTTGCCATTGTTTTATTGAATGTGTGCATTTTCACAAAATATTTCCAACTCCTTCTTTTCATTCTCTTTTCCACTATCCCCAGGTTAGACCAGGTTCTGATCCTCTGTGTTCTAATGGCTTTGATACATTTTAGAGATACTGTGTTAAGCAACATTTAAAGTATGTTACTATTGACTGTCTTTCAATGCATCACATCAACAGAGAGCAGAGGGATTGAATTTGTATCCAACAATGTATTTCAGATTACATTTTGTGTTGTGCTTTCACACCCGTGTAGCTTTCAGTTAATGACCTTTAATTGATAAGAATGAAGTTATTCTATATATATATTTTTTATTGTCAACCAATCTCAAAATGAGTCCCACTCACTACTTTCTGACCTCCCAAGCGGTCTGTGTCACTCAACCCCAAGTCCATTGGTTCTTACAGAAGACATAAGTCTTGGAAAACAGCTCACAAATATAATAATAAAAACTCCTTTTTTTATTTTATTTTTTTTTATGAACACTACTCAAACAGGAGGAAATGGTGCATTTGTTGGACTATTTTCAGCAACAGATTAATGACACTTGGCACTGTGGCAGCAGGACGGTGTGTGGGGGATTGAGTCAAAATAAATCTAGAGTGTGGGTGTTCCTGGTAATGGAAGGCACTGGGTGACGTCGTTTGGCTCTGCAAATGGTATTTGTATAGATTACCAGACTTTCAAAAGTCTTAATTTGTGCTTGTATAAAGGTTTATCTATACGGTTAACTGAAAGCCCGGTGGCTGTCTGTTACGGCTTGTTTGATGACTAAAGATATTTTTGGAACATAGCTTATATTTTTTTCTAGCTCTTTTTTTCAATTCATTTGAGCTACAAATTAAGTTTGATTAAGAAAGAGAAAAACAGATGGAAATGCACTAAAAACACCATGCTTTAAAGGGGCATGTTTAGGTCAAAAGTATGTCTTGTAACCTTTCACAAGACCGGATGTTTAGCTTTAGGAGTGCTCCTGAAATGGCAGCATGTGCCTAATATTTCCACAACCAAAACTACAGGGTGTATACTATATCTGATTTGAAATGAAACAAACAAATGGCTTTTAACCAGTAAAGCCACGTGACACTAAATGTCTAAACGATGCTGTATATGGTGATGCTGAAATTCTAAATCACAGTCTGACCAACGTGGTGGTGTAGTTGTAATGATTTCAAATATTAAATTCAAATCTAGTCGGTCTCTTGTGTGCACTTGTAATTCCACTTGATCAGTTTAACATTTTTTTGTTGCAACTTGTGTATATATATCTAACCCCTCTCTGCCTTTTTTTTTTTTAGGACTAGTTTCCAAAAACAATCAGGAAATTGTAATATGCAGCGTGCCAAAGGCAGCGTTCCTCATGAGTATATTGTGTCAGTGTGTTGGGATGTGCTTTGTTTTTGAATCCGATAAAGTGAAATGAAAAAGAAATGCTTGTATTGTGCTTATTCAAACTCACTACTGCCTCATTGTCACTTACAGTCGGTGTATTACTAATGGAACCACTGTTTGACTGGGTGTGGGTGAAAGAGTCAAGCTGAAGGACAGTTTACCTACATTAAAAAAACACACACTAAGACATTTGCCTTGGCTGGTACGCTGATACCGGTATCTAGCCATTGTTCAGGTTTGAGCTACAATTTGTATTATTTACCTTTACTAGTTACTGCCCCAGATTAGAGCAGTAGCCCCTCCAAATGTCTGTGCACGTCCCTGGGGACACGTTACTGCCGAACCCATAATGTGTACTGTACTTTTAATTATGACTTACAATGTTGTACTTTTACTTGTAGGCTCTGATTAATTAAATGTGGCATGTACAGGAATGTAAATTGTTTGTATATTTTTATATCGCTTTTCTAGACTTAACGACTACCCAAAGCGCTTTTACGTAGTACAGGAACCATTCACACACTGGAGGCTGAGGCTGCTGTACAAAATCAGATAAACATTCACTTATTTAAAGTCCGATGATACAGTACCGAAGGAAATTCAGGGTGCAGTGTCTTGCAGCCACGGCCACCCGGTAGTCAGAGGAATTTCATTGACCTATACATGTCTTGTGTGTATGTAAGTGTATGCATACATGTAGGTATGTACCATTTTTAATAGTATGTATATATACACACACTTGCTGATGAAAACCACATCATGAATTCTTTGTCAAAAATATTACTTTCAAGGTCACCTATGAACTTTCAGGCTCAACTTTCATATTTTGTCTGTTTGACAAACCGCTAGAACTTCAAATTAAAACAAACTCAGACACACTGAAGTTTGGGTTTCATTTGTTTACTTGTTAAGACTCAGAAGGGAAAATGAACAGTTCCCAAGTAAAAAAAAAAAATAAACTCCCATTCCTAAATATTCAGTCCAAGTGACAATATGAGAAATGGTGATACGGAGCATTAAACATACAGCACATCTACAGTGACATAATGAGCTCATCATAAAAAGCAACTACTGTCCAGCTGGAGAGCAGACAATAACCTGGTCCAGTTATTACAGTAGCACATAGCCAGACAGTGGAAGCCTGCACACAGACATACTGTCTGTTCAGCAACACTGGGCTTCAACAGGAATACCAATATCAACAGTTAGGAGATTAAAGATCCACATTCTTCATTTCACATTAAAACTTCTTCACTCAGTAAAATCACCTGCTCGGTCATTATTACAGCTGAGAACAAGACATGTCTGTCCAATAGTATTACTCAAATGTCTGAGGAGTGATCTGTCCCATATGCAGTACCAGTCCAAAGGTTTGGACAAACTTTCCCCATTCGCTTGAATGAAATAATAGTGTGTCCAACCTTTTGACTTGTACTGTATCTGAAGACATCTTACATCTGACAGAAGTCAACATTTCATACAAATCTTTTAAACCATGTTTTCCTTACAAAATATTTAAATAAACGCATTATTAGAACCTTAAACAGATTCAAAAACCTATTAAACATTTGTGTTAAAACATTCCAACAAGAACCAGATTCAACATCCAAATCTGACATTCCTTAATTAAGTATTACATTTGCTCTACAAGCTTGCATGTTGAGTACTTTAAAAAAACGGCTTAGTCAGGTGTGTGACTTTAGAACCCTTAATGCCAGCCAACGCTAAAAACAACCATCTTCTGTAGCAGCAACAAGCACTGAAACACGGCTCCATCACCGCACCACGGGCTGGACGTAGAAGTGGGGCAGTAACGGGGTGAACCTCAGTCGACACTTGGTGTTCCACATGAGGTAGCCGACGGGTCTGGTGGCGGTGGCCGGTGTGGGCCGGGCGATGCTGGAGAACGGCAGCGTGTTGATGCTGACCAGAGGCAGCTCCTTCTTCAGAGAGGACAGGTGGCTGCCGTTCACAATGCCAAACACGTCCAGCAGGCGCAGCAGAGGGAACGTCTTACCCAAGTCCCTGGAAATATTAGAAATATGACACAAGTTATTCGGACTTCCAAACTCAGTCACTCTAACCAAAGTAGGGCTGAACAATTTCGTGTATAAAAAAAAAACAAAATAATAAAATTAAAGTGAATTTGATAATGCAGTTAAATACATGAACCATGACAAAACAAATTGCCAGTACCAAACAGATTTTTTTTGGCACCTATAGCACATTGCGCATCACCACAAGCCTGTAAACATAGAGGCTTCAATGAATAAATTGTGACACTTTTTTGTGGTTTTAACAGTTTTTCTTTTTTACGTTTGTCGTGATTTTTTCTTTTTTACAATTTCTGCGCTTTTCAACGTCCTATATTTTCGGATATATTAAACAAAAAAAAAAAACACTTTGAAAACAGGTCAAATTTGACCTGAGGACAACATGAGGGTTAAATAAAGTCATAAAAAAAAAGAACTATAATAATAAAAAGATGAATAAAACATGTTAAACCAACATTTAAAACTGCATATTCTATAATCTCGTTCTTCACGATTACCTATATCGCATTCTTTCAGATCTCGACTTGAAAGCGATTCATGGTTCGGCCCTAAACCGAAGCATGGCCGCTGACGGGGGAACTTACGTGAGAGCGGCGAGGTGGATGTGATAGCAGCGACTCAGGGACAGGTGCACCAGAGCCTTCAGCTGTTTGAGGACAGGAAAGCAGTCGGCCATCAGCAGCGTGCTGTCGCTGTAACACAGAGGAACCAGCTAGTTAGCAAACAGTTGCCCACGTACACATCCGGCAGACAGCCATCTCAGCAGGATTTGCACGAGTTGTGTGTCGCTGCCATTCGGTGCCGAACAGGAAGTGCACTGTGGTTTATCTGAGCTTTTTATGTGAAAACCGCTACCGGCGGTTGGAACAACGCTAATGAGGCCGGGCATGCAACTAGCATAGACCTAATGGCACTGTGAGCAAATCCATAGTGTGTTGACTTTAAAAAAAAAATTGTCTCAAAAAACAGACTTGAACATAAAACATAATAATACCTACATGACAAAACATGTTAAGACAAATGCTAAAACTTTCAAAACGAACTCACAGAAAACAATGTACCGTATTGGTCCGAATATAAGACTTTATATAAAATTGCCCACCAATACATTTCTAAAAATAATTCAATGATTCAATAATTCTAGTTCAGGCAGCCAACTCAGACTGCACTGCTGTACAGACACAAACACGTGACATGCCGCACTCCCAGTTCCATTTACCCAACACACCTCCTCATTTTGGCGGTCTATTTAACAATTTCCTCATCTCTGCCTCGTCAATGCTGCTGCTGCCCTGCACCTGTATTGCTTTAAAAGTATCCATACATGTACATGTATAAAATGCCTCGCCATGCAAAACACGTTGGGCAGTATCTCACCTTAAGTCTAGAGTTTGAATATCGGGGCACCTCGTCACCAGGACCTTCACATCTGTAAAAAGACACATCACAGATCTTTAGGTCAGTAGCAAACTGAACATGTGTGATGCAGTATAAAACTTCCACAGTCCTCAAAAAGCATCTCAAGTTGATATTTTGGCAGTGGCTAAGCAAGAAAACAGCAGATTAACCTGGTCACACACACACTGCTGAAGTGTCACTGATAAGCAGGGCCACACGGAATCTGCGGATGCAGAATTCCCCGCGTATATAAACAAATATAAAAAAAACTCTGAGTTTTAACACAGCTCCACCCCAAGCAGAAAAACAGTCCACTAAATTCCACATTTTTCCATTTTGGATAATTGCTGAAAACTGTAAAAAAAATAAAAATAAAAAAAAAATAACCCATCCTCCCAAACCTATTAAATTGAATAATTATTAGGGCCCGAGCGCCGACAGCGGCGAAGGCCCTGTTGAAACTGAAGGAATTATTCTTTCTTTTTCCCGTCAAATGAATTGGCTTTTTGAGGGCCTTAACATATTCAAAAACTCACCAAATTTGGCGGTCGCATCAAGTCTGGTGAAAATTTACGTATTTTAAGGGTTTCGGGAATAGGCGCACAAAAATGGCTCACTAGCGCCCCCTAGAAAGTTAAGAAAATTGAGCCCCTGCAGTGCGTTGAACGTAGACTCACGAAACTTGGTACACATATGTAACATGTCAAGATGTACAAAAAACGTCATTAGAGCCATACCCTAAACCCAACAGGAAGTCCGCCATTTTGATTTCAAAGTTAGAAATTAGTGCGATTTTGACCATTTCCACATGTCGTACTTTAACGAACTCCTCCTAGAGATTTCATCCGATCAACTTCAAACTCGGTCTGAGCCATCTTAAGATGTTAAAGATGAAAAGTTGTTAAAAGAAAAACTTTTCGTCATAGGGCGTGGCCGTGGCGGGGCGGCCATTTTGTGCGTTTCGCCGCCGAAACAGGAAGTGGGTGTAACTCGAGTCCAACCCTGAGGACAAATAAAGGCCGATATTTACTTAAAGTCATAGCGCCCCCTAGTGGCAATAGGAATTAGGCCTAAAAGTCAAGGTGCTATACTTTAACGAACTCCTCTTAGAGATTTCATCCGATGGACTTCAAACTTGGTCTGTACCATCCCAACACCTTAACGATGAAAAGTTATTAAAAGAAAAACTTTTCGTCAGACGGTGTGGGTGTGGCGTGGCGGCGATTTTGAGTATTTAGCGATGACCAAAGAAGTTGTTGTAACTTGAGTGTACGTTGTCGTATCTGCCCGAAATTTGTCACGATGGACAAGGGTCCAGGCCTGAGGACACCTACAGGCCAAAATTGACTTTTGGTCATAGCGCCCCCCCCTGGCCACAGGAAATCTGCCTTATATGACAAACATCATCCGATTTACATGAAACTTAGAATGTGTGGTCTACATGTGATACTGAGCCGCCCCCTATAATATGACCACGCCCACTTACTCAGGCCACGCCCCCTTTCATAACATTTGAACCGTTTAAGGTAGAGACTCGTGTGAGGTGTCATTGAACTCAGCAGAGACTTCCTTTTTAATTGGTTATGGTTTGACCCGCCCCCTATGCTTTAGCCCACGCCCCCTTTCATACCATTTGAACTGTTTTAAGATAGACCCTTGTGTGAGGTATCAATGAACTCAGCAGAGACTTCCTTTTTCATTGGTGATGGTTTGACCCACCCCCTATGCTTTAGCCACGCCCCCTTTCATACATGCTGACCCATCTAAGGTAGAGTCTTGTGTGAGATATCATTGAACTCAGCAGAGAGTTCCTTTTTCATTGGCTGATAATTTGACCCGCCCCCATATGCTTTAGCCACGCCCCCTTTCCACAGCTAACGAACCGTATGATGTAGAGTCTTGTGTGAGGTATCGTTGAACTCGGCAGGGAGTTCCCTTTTCATTGTTGACGATTTGCGGTGTCTGAGTGCCGCGCAAATGTGCGGTCGCAAGGAGCGGCGTCCGCCGGTAACCCCGACGCGTGCAGAGGCGCGAGGGCCCGTCCATCGCTGCTCGCAGCTTTAATTATTGCTTTCTCTTCTATTTTCTATTATTTTTCCCGTCAAATGAATTGGCTTTTTGAGGGGCCTTAACACATTCAAAAACTCACCAAATTTGGCGGCCGCATCAAGTCTGGTGAAAATTTACGTATTTTAAGGGTTTCGGGAATAGGCGCACAAAAATGGCTCGCTAGCGCCCCCTAGAAAGTTAAGAAAATTGAGCCCCTGCAGTGCGTTTAACGTAGACTCACGAAACTTGGTAAACATATGTAACATGTCAAGATGTACAAAAAACTTCATTAGAGCCATACCCTAAACCCAACAGGAAGTCCGCCATTTTGATTTCAAAGTTCGAAATTAGTGCGATTTTTGGCCATTTCCACATGTTGTACTTTAACGAACTCCTCCTAGAGATTTCATCCGATCAACTTCAAACTCGGTCTGTGCCATCTTAAGATGTTACAGATGAAAAGTTGTTAAAAGAAAAACTTTTCGTCATAGGGCGTGACCGTGGCGGGGCGGCCATTTTGTGCGTTTCGCCGCCCGAAACAGGAAGTGGGTGTAACTCGAGTGTACGTTGTCCGATTACCTCGAAACTTTTCAGGATTCATAAGAGTCCAACCCTGAGGACAAATAAAGGCCGATATTTACTTAAAGTCATAGCGCCCCCTAGTGGCAACAGGAAGTAGGCCTAAAAGTCAAGGTGCTATACTTTAACGAAACTCCTCCTAGAGATTTCATCCGATGGACTTCAAACTTGGTCTGTACCATCCCAACACCTTAACGATGAAAAGTTATTAAAAAGAAAAACTTTTCGTCAGACGGTGTGGGCGTGGCGTGGCGGCCATTTTGAGTGTTTAGCGATGAACAAAGAAGTTGTTGTAACTTGAGTGTACGTTTTCGTATCTGCCCGAAATTTGTCACGATGGACAAGGGTCCAGGCCTGAGGACACCTACAGGCCAAAATTGACTTTTGGTCATAGCGCCCCCCCTGGCAACAGGAAATGCTGCCTTATATGACAAACATCATCCGATTTACACGAAACTTATAATGTGCGGTCAACATGTGATACTGAGCCGCTTCCAATAATATGACCACGCCCACTTACTCAGGCCACGTCCCCTTTCATAACATTTGAACCGTTTAAGGTAGAGTCTTGTGTGAGGTGTCATTGAACTCAGCAGAGACTTCCTTTTTCATTGGTGATGGTTTGGCCCGCCCCCTATGCATAAGCCAACGCCCCCTTTTCATAACAATTTGAACTTTTTAAGATAGACCCTTGTGTGAGGTATCAATGAACTCAGCAGAGACTTCCTTTTTCATTGGTGATGGTTTGACCCACCCCCTATGCTTTAGCCACGCCCCCTTTCATACATGCTGACCCATCTAAGGTAGAGTCTTGTGTGAGATATCATTGAACTCAGCAGAGAGTTCCTTTTTCATTGGCTATAATTTGGCCCGCCCCCTATATGTTGGCCACGCCCCTTTCCACAGCTAACGAACCGTATGATGTAGAGTCTTGTGTGAGGTATCGTTGAACTCGGCAGGGAGTTCCCTTTTCATTGTTGACGATTTGCGGTGTCTGAGTGCCGCGCAAATGTGCGGTCACAAGGAGCGGCGTCCGCCGGTAACCCCAACGCGTGCAGAGGCGCGAGGGCCCGTCCATCGCTGCTCGCAGCTTTAATTATTGTTTCTTCTATTATTATTTTCCCGTCAAATGAATTGGCTTTTTGAGGGCCTTAACATATTCAAAAACTCACCAAATTTGGCGGTCGCATCAAGTCTGGTGAAAATTTACGTATTTTAAGGGTTTCGGGAATAGGCGCACAAAAATGGCTCGCTAGCACCCCCTAGAAAGTTAAGAAAATTGAGCCCCTGCAGTGCGTTTAACGTAGACTCACGAAACTTGGTAAACATATGTAACATGTCAAGATGTACAAAAAACTTCATTAGAGCCATACCCTAAACCCAAAAGGATGAGCGCCATTTTGATTTCAAAGTTCGAAATTAGTGCAATTTTGGCTATTTCCACATGTTGTACTTTAACGAACTCCTCCTAGAGAGTTCATCCGATCAACTTCAAACTCTGTCTGTGCCATCTTAAGATGTTACAGATGAAAAGTTGTTAAAAGAAAAACTTTTCGTCATAAGGCGTGACCGTGGCGGGGCGGCCATTTTGTGCGTTTCGCCGCCGAAACAGGAAGTGGGTGTAACTCGAGTGTACGTTTTCCGATTACCTCGAAACTTTTCAGGATTCATAAGAGTCCAACCCTGAGGACAAATAAAGGCCGATATTTACTTAAAGTCATAGCGCCCCCTAGTGGCAACAGGAAGTATGCCTAAAAGTCAAGGTGCTATACTTTAACAAACTCCTCCTAGAGATTTCATCCGATGGACTTCAAACTTGGTCTGTACCATCCCAACACCTTAACGATGAAACGTCAGACGGTGTGGCCGTGGCGTGGCGGCCATTTTGAGTGTTAGCGATGAACAAAGAAGTTGTTGTAACTTGAGTGTACGTTGTCGTATCTGCCCGGAATTTTTCACGATGGACAAGGGTCCAGGCCTGAGGAAACCTACAGGCCAAAATTGACTTTTGGTCATAGCGCCACCCCTGGCAACAGGAAATGCGCCTTATATGACAAACATCATCCGATTTATATGAAACTTAGAATGTGTGGTCTACATGTGATACTGAGCCGCCTCCTATAATATGACCAGGCCCACTTACTCAGGCCACGCCCCCTTTCATAACATTTGAACCGTTTAAGGTAGAGTCTTGTGTGAGGTGTCATTGAACTCAGCAGAGAGTTCCTTCTTCATTGGTGATGGTTTGGCCCGCCCCCTATGTTCAGGCCACGCCCCCTTTTATAACTAATGACCCGTTTAATGTAGACCCTTGTGTGAGGTATCATTGAACTCAGCAGAGACTTCCTTCTTCATTGGTAATTGTTTGGCCTATGCTAACACTATGCTTTAGCCACGCCCCTTTTCACACCTAATGAACCGTATGACTTGGAGTCTTGTGTGAGGTATCGTTGAACTCGGCGGGGGAGTTCCATTTTCATTGGTGCCGATTTGCGGCGTCTGAGTGCCGCACGAATGTACGGTAGCAAGGAGCGGCGTCCGCCGGTAACCCCGACGCTCGCCGAGGCGCGAGGGCCCGTCCATCACTGCTCGCAGCTTTAATTCAACTTGTATTCTTGTATTTGTATATTTTTCATTTTTAGCCTGTTTTATTTTCATCTTGACCATTTTTAATTGCTCTTTAATGTTTCATGTAAAGCACTTTGAGTTGCCTTGTTGCTGAAAGGTGCTGTAGAAATGAAGTTGCCTTGCCTTACAACCTCAGCCTGTCAGTCAGTCACCAGGGCATAGAGAACACTGTTGTGCCTGCTTGTCTAAGAGGAAGTGTAACGTCAACAGCACCGCGACCGCTTTCGGCTCGCCATTAATATCATATCGCAGCAAACAGTGTCTGCGTGAAGTTTTGAAAAACTGTAACCACACTTGAAACCACTTTATCGGCATCGCTGTGACTTCAACAAAACTGCAGAGCCCACGTAGTTTGCGCCATCCGCACCTCTGCGTTTGTGTGTGTGTGGAAGCTCCGCTCTAAGTCAATATGCAGAGAGGACGGATAGGCTTGCGCTTACGCGCTCTCAGGTATCAAAATACTCTGTAATACCGACGTGATTCGGTCGGTACCAGTAAAAGTACCGGGTTCGGTCCCCGACCCTAACAGACACTGGCCCAGTGTCGCATGAATGTAGTCGGCATGAGAACCTGACGCTGACATGACGGTCACGGGTAAGAGGGTCCCTATTCTAGACATACACTCATGCCCTTCCCATTTCCACAACAGAGAAAAAAAAACAAAAAAAAAAACAACTGAATTTTGGCATGGTAATGAACTGATTAGCACCAACACCGCAACTTACCGTCTAGAAAGAGGTTCTCTCGGTATCCGCTGAGGTTGAGGTGGGTAGCAGTGGGGCTCAGATTATTAACAACACTCTTCACATGATTATTGTTGAACTCACACCATGATATGTTCAACTGCTCTATACTGCACAGGAAAAAAAACAAAGCAAAGAAGACAGCATTAGCAAACTGCAGAGACGGAGAATGGGTAAAACCGACAGTTATTTGGAGAATAGGCTCTAGACATATCAAATAGGCTGAGTAGCTGACCTGGCACAGGATTTGAGCATGTCGGCCAGCGCGGGACCAGAGAAGCTGGAGCAGCCGCTCAGGTTGAGCTGCAGAAGGTTTGGGTTCTTGGACAGAGCGCTGAGCGAGGGACAAAAAAATTAAAATAATCAAATATCATCCAACAGAATCAGTTACTGAGAGAAGACAACATGCGCACATACACAGTCTAAAAAAAAAACAACAGTAAACACACCAACCCCACAATAACGTGGGGATTTGCACACAGCTTCTATTTATACTGCCATTTCTGCACATGATCTACACATTGCAACATAGAAATAACCGCTCTGGAGCTAGCCTAAAATGTCATACATTTTGATAAGCTTAAAAAAAAAAGAGAAAAAGAAAATGCAGATAATTTTTGTACCACCTCGGTCAAGGTTCCAAGCGAGCTGAGGTGTATGCATTATTTTTATATATATATCTATATCTATATATATATATATATATATATATACTATATATCTATATATCTATATCTATATCTATATCTATATATATATATATATATATATATAGATAGATAGATAGATAGATAGATAGTGAGGAAAATAAGTATTTGAACACCCTGCTATTTTGCAAGTTCTCCCACTTAGAAATCATGGAGGGGTCTGAAATTGTCATCGTAGGTGCATGTGAGAGACATAATCTAAAAAAAAAATAATCCAGAAATCACAATGTATGATTTTTTTAACTATTTATTTGTATGATACAGCTGCAAATAAGTAACTGAACACCTGAGAAAATCAATGTTAATATTTGGTACAGTAGCCTTTGTTTGCAAGTACAGAGGTCAAACGTTTCCTGTAGTTTTTCACCAGGTTTGCACACACTGCAGGAGGGATTTTGGCCCACTCCTCCACACAGATCTTCTCTAGATCAGCCAGGTTTCTGGGCTGTCGCTGAGAAACACAGAGTTTGAGCTCCCTCCAAAGATTCTCTATTGGGTTTAGGTCTGGAGACTGGCTAGGCCACGCCAGAACCTTGATATGCTTCTTACAGAGCCACTCCTTGGTTATCCTGGCTGTGTGCTTTGGGTCATTGTCATGTTGGAAGACCCAGCCTCGACCCATCTTCAATGCTCTAACTGAGGGAAGGAGGTTGTTCCCCAAAATCTCGCAATACATGGCCCCGGTCATCCTTTCCTTAATACAGTGCAGTCGCCCTGTCCCATGTGCAGAAAAACACCCCCAAAGCATGATGCTACCACCCCCATGCTTCACAGTAGGGATGGTGTTCTTGGGATGGTACTCATCATTCTTCTTCCTCCAAACAGGGTTAGTGGAATTATGAACAAAAAGTTCTATTTTGGTCTCATCTGACCACATGACTTTCTCCCATGACTCCTCTGGATCATCCAAATGGTCATTGGCAAACTTAAGACGGGCCTTGACATGTGCTGGTTTAAGCAGGGGACCTTCTGTGCCATGCATGATTTCAAACCATGACGTCTTAGTGTATTACCAACAGTAACCTTGGAAACGGTGGTCCCAGCTCTTTTCAGGTCATTGACCAGCTCCTCCCGTGTAGTTCTGGGCTGATTTCTCACCTTTCTTAGGATCATTGAGAGCCCACGAGGTGAGATCTTGCATGGAGCCCCAGTCCGAGGGAGATTGACAGTCATGTTTAGCTTCTTCCATTTTCTAATGATTGCTCCAACAGTGGACCTTTTTTCACCAAGCTGCTTGGCAATTTCCCCGTAGCCCTTTCCAGCCTTGTGGAGGTGTACAATTTTGTCTCTAGTGTCTTTGGACAGCTCTTTGGTCTTGGCCATGTTAGTAGTTGGATTCTTACTGATTGTATGGGGTGGACAGGTGTCTTTATGTAGCTAACGACCTCAAACAGGTGCATCTAATTTAGGATAATAAATGGAGTGGAGGTGGACTTTTTAAAGGCAGACTAACAGGTCTTTGAGGGTCAGAATTCTAGCTGATAACAGGTGTTCAAATACTTATTTGCAGCTGTATCATACAAATAAATAGTTTAAAAATCATATATTGTGATTTCTGGACTTTTTTTTTTAAGATGATTTCTCTCACAGTGGACATGCACCTACGATGACAATTTCAGACCCCTCCATGATCTCCAAGTGGGAGAACTTGCAAAATAGCAGGGTGTTCAAAAACTTATTTTCCTCACTGTATGTACATACGTACGTAGAAAAGCAAAACTGTCACATTAAATCACTTCATTTTTTTTTCTCGTTTACTACATACATACATACATACATCAGAGATGGGGACTCGAGTTTGAGACTCGGACTCGAGTGCGACTTAAGTCGCACACACAGTGACTTCAGACTCGACTTGAGACTCGTCCTCAAAAGACTTCAGACTCGACTCGGACTCGAGCTGCGGGACTCGTGAACAATGTTGATTTTTAGGAAACTTCTGACGAGCTCGCTATACCCCTCCCTCCGTTACCTATAACCTGCCTACGTAACACGTATTGCTGGCTGGAGGACAACAAACACACATGTCAAATTCACCGGCCGCTGCTTTGCCATTCATCCTAAGTTTTGCTTTCAAAAACTTTAAACAAGACGGCCCAAATAAAAGAAGCGCTCAATGCAAAATATGCGGTATCACGATAAAAGATTCTGGCTCAACCACATCTAATTTTATCAGGCATCTGAAAACGCACCCTGATAGGTGAGTAAACATGTTTAGCTCAGCATTGACCATCTACCGTTAGCATGCTTCTTGCTTTAGCTACGACCTAACGTTACGGGAGGTTAACTCAGACTGTCTTCCTTATCAAATATAAAATGAGCGTTTGTTTAATTGCCAAACTTGTGGTGGTCGAATAACGTTACGTTAATCATTTAGGTGCCGCTGTCTGCCATCACGTTAATTATTAACGTTGTCTGCAAACAGGTTACAGGATTATTGTTGATCATATAACGTTACAGTTTCATTTAGTTATAACGTTACACTTACAGGATTATTGTTGATCATATAACGTTACAGTTTCATTTAGTTATAACGTTACACTGGTTTGAGAGTCTGGGATGTGTTGACTTACAGTTTATAAGGTATGATTAGTTGCATAGGCAGCGCACATTACATGGATCTGCCACTAAGTAAATAACAAATAATTGAGGATTCTCTATCATAAGGAAGTGCACTGTAGTGTGTTAAAAATTTCATTTGGTTGCAATAGTGTTTTGCATTTAGCTACACTGTGATGTTTTGCAGTTTTGAACTAAATAGGAGTATGTCAATTTTAGTGTTGTGAGTTATAATATTTTCTATATTTGGTCTTATGGCCCCACAGAGCCAGCACAATAGGAGCCAAGGCCTTTCATTATAATTCATCAACAGACAGGGAGTCCTTTTTTCTTCAGAGCCTCAATTTTTTGGTCTGTACTGTATGTTACTTAAAGTACAGATATTAACTTAAAAGTAAAGCATTCTTGGTTTTTATCATGTTGCAATAGTCTGTTTACACTGATTATATACCAAAATCAAAGCTGATACTGTATGCTGATAGATAAAGGAGTCATAATAACATATTGCATGCTTTGAATTTCTTATATATAGCTATGCAGTGTTCTAAGCAGCCTGGATGGGTCGCTGTACGTGATGCAAGACTTATTATAACCACAAGAGACTTGAGACTTGACTTGGACTCTAGCTCAGAGACTTGACTTGGACTCTAGCTCAAAGACTTGACTTGGACTCTAGCTCAGGGACACACACACACACACACACACACACACACACACACACACACACACACACACACACACACACACACACACACACACACACACACACACACACACACACACACACACACACACCCACACACACACACACACACACACACACACACACACACACACACACACACACACACACACACACACACACACACACACACACACACACAATTGATTTGAACCCCTCCCCTCTAGGAGGAGGCTGTGGTCCATCAGGACCAAAACCTCCCGCCATGAAAACTGTTCCTTCCCCTCAGCAGTCAGCCTCAATAAGAAGGCCCTGGACCCCCACTGACACAGACTCTTAACCCCCCCCTCACCCTACCCATAGACACTACACTTAGCACTCAGTTTCATCCTGGACTATACATCTGCCCATTGCAGAGAGTGCTTAAACTACTTAAACTGCTATTTTGTATACATTTATTTGTTGCTGTATTTATTTTTAATTCTGATTAATGTTTAGTATGTCTGTTTGTGTATGTATGCACCAATCACAAAGGCAAATTCCACGTTGGGTACCCACTGTGGCAATAAATTCCTTTGTGATGTTTCCTTCATGTCACTCGTTTTTTCTGTCACTGTTTTGGCGTGGAGGGGTTTTAATGGAGAAGGCAAGGAGAGCATGATTGACGTGCAAGATGACATGTTCAATGCCACTCCAAAGTTTCTTTGCGCAGTTGTTTTTCCACACAGAACAGAGTTGGCTAAAGTTATGTTCAGGGACGTCCAAATCCGATTTTTTGGCCCCAGATATGTAAAATATTGAATATCTGCCAATACAGAGTCCCAATCCCATACTTACTGACATATAACAACTTCTACTTAGAAAGGTGAAGAAGTTACCGACATAAACGAGTAAGCTAATCGGGGCGACTGTCAATTCCCGATCAGTTAAAAAAACAAAAAGCGGCTCCGATCTGGTCGGGACAACCCTAGGTAACTAAACTTAACCGACGTTATGCTTGTCGACTGGAACAAGCACTAACGTTAACTAACGTTTATGTCAGCTATCCGAAGTTCTATGTGAAAAACAATGGCAGAGAGAAACGGACATGGCTTGGTCCAGGTGAACTTGTGAAAGCCATTGCCGTAGATGTATGGTACCGTCGAAAACAGTCGAAAACTCACCTGATGATTGTGTCCGAGAGCTGCAGGCCCTCCAGGCTCAGATACTCCAGCAGCCTGCACTGACAGATGATGCTCTCCAAAGAGGAGGTGGGGATGATGGAGCTGGACAGATCCAGCCGAACTATCTGCAGAGGGCTGAACAACACAAGAGACAAAACTTTAGTTTTTTCTTGTAAAAATCACTTTGGGTCTATTATGTCCCTCTTTTAAGAAATGTTCATTTGGGAAGACAGAAAATAGCCCATGTAACAGCAGCCTCAATTAGCTCACATTGTTGAAAGGTGAAATCAATGTTTGTTTTGTGGAAATACTGGAAAAGGCAAATAAAAGATGCAGTTACATTTAACATTCTGCCGAATCCGAAACCTACTCCCAGGGCTAGGTAAAGCTGGTAATGGTCGTCAGGTTAACACAAGTCCTTTGCCGTACCTGAAGTTGCTGCATTTTTGGCTCGTAATCTTTTGGATGTTTTTTTATACGCAAATTTTGTAACAGCTGTGTGTCGTTTAGGGTCCTCGCTACCACAGGACAAATCAGCATTGCAAATTGAACACGTAGCTCGAGTTGAATGGCCTTCTTTTGACTGAAAGTACTGCCAAACAACTCTTTTTCTGCTCACGAGTTCCATTTTCACTCTCTCACAGCCTACTGCGTTGAACGCTCCACCTACGTAAACACCTTCCCGTAATCAACGGCGCCGTCGTTACGTCGACCAGCGTAGCGCGCATAGTGAAAGCGTAGGGTTCGCTGGAAAAAATAAATTGTATCTTAAGTCTGGATTCGGTGCATCCCTAATAATTTCCATTCATTTTGGTTTAATTGAACAAGAAAGTGGTTGTATTTTAGCAGCATACTGAAAGCAGCAGAACTGAGCGAGCGTCACCAGCTGCTGGACTCACCCTATGCCTGTGAAGTCCAGCTCTTCCACGAAGGAGCGAGGGCAGCGCAGCATGCGGACTCCGGTCTTCAGCACCTGCTGCAGGGCTGAGCCTGTGTCGGTCAAGCCCTCCAGATCCACGCTGTGCCACAGAGACTCATCAAACCTGGGACAGACACACAGGCATGGGAGGGAAAGCAGTCAAATTCAGTTTGAAGACAGTCTGCAGTAAATAGCCTGCACTAACTAAAGCTCTCACTCCTATCACATTGTTAAATGGTGTTCACTGCCATCAAGAAAAATATACAGTAATAATGTTCAGCTGCGGAAACTTAAGACTTCTAGAAGCTCCTGTCAGTTTCAGCTTTAGTAGTAGGATTTCATCACTTGAACACAAGGATGCATCGCTACATGTAATGATCTTTTCTTTCACCCCTGACGTTTAAGAGACCTGATTACCAAAGAAAGCTGAAACTAACCCGGTTACTGGCACGCATGTAAACACACTTAATTTTATGTTTTCCAAATTGTCTGAACACCCTATGAAGACGATATGTAAAAATGAGAATGGTAAAAAATAACTATTAGACTGTGTTGTAAGAATCCGGATGGACATCTGCTATCTGACTGTGGTTTTATACGCCACAGGATTGTTGGATTATTAAGCCTTTTAGGTTCTTAGGACCCAAAATGAAATGTAGTGGACATCAATTAAAATACTCATATCTATAGACTCTTGAGTTAATTTTTTTTTACATTTAACATTACCCATTGGTGAATGAGTTAATCAGTGGTTCTGTAAGTGGGGTCCTTGAAGGGGTTCCCCAAGAAAAAGGGGAATCTTTTTTTTTCCACTATAATTTCATCCATAAGTAACACAATGACATATTGTATCTATCAGGTAGGGGGACCCTGGCTTGGGCAAAGTCTTATCAGATGGGGGTCCGGGGTCTAATTTGTGTTAGTTTAGGGGTCCTTGATGTGAAAAAGTTTGAGAACCACTGTCGTAAATAACAAACTACAAGAAAAGAATGCGTCACACTCTGAAAACCACTAGTCTAGTGATTGGAGACTCACGCTAAGCGATGCCAGCGCTTGCAGACTATCGTCATCCTGAGGAGGTCCTGCAGAGGAATATAGAACAGTATCCTGAGAAGCAGCTCATCAGGGAGGTGGTCCCATGAAATGCCTGCTGGGGGAAATAAAAAAGGGAAAGGAGCAAAGGCTGAGTTTATCACAGCTACAAACAAACCACTGCAACTGGAGCTAGGCGATATGAAAAAAAATTATTATCAATATTGCGGCAATATTGTAGGGTTGACAATTGGTGCTTACAAAAGATATTTACACAATGAGATTTTTGATAAATAATCATCATTAATGTGTATATAATAACTAAGTGGGTAAATGCAAATGATAGAAAAGCTAGAACAGTCTGGTAAGTTCAAAAAATTAAAATCACTTTTTTCTGTAGTTGCACAAACACAAATTACGATATATGTTTAGGAACACTTCCACACTTCACATATCACAGATCATTGGTATTTGTGCTGGCATGTATGTCTACCTAGGGCTGGGCAATATATCAATATTATATCGATGACACAAGGGTCATCATTTCACGATATTATAATATCCAGTCTCATATCACGATATTGATATAATATCGATATATCACCCAGCCCTAACTGCAGCTGCTTAGAAAGGTGATCAGAGAGAGGTTTCCTACATGTCGTAGATTCTTTTGTCCTCCTTGATCTTCTGGCCAGGACAAACTGGTTGCTGTCATTCTCTTTCCCCTTGCTGATGAGCCGCTGGTGCTTGTGGCGTGGCGACCACTGCTGGATGAGCTCTGTTGGGGTGCATTCGATGTCCAGGCCCTCGCCGAGGCAGCCTTTGGACTTGCGTTTGTTGTTGTTCTTCTTGGACTGAGACAACATGGAGCCCTGAAGACTCAGGCAGGGCAGATCCTGCAGTGGCATGCTGTGGGGTGGAAAGAGAAAACCAATCAAGACACTTATTCAAAAATGTTGCCGAGGTTACGCAACCCTTTCTTCTGACATTTTTACTTGATCTAAATCATTTCACAGAAGGATTCAACCGCGACCTAGCTTCCTCCAGTGAACAACATCTGCCCGCCATAATGATGCTACAACCAGCGGTGTGACCGCGCCAATTCTAACAGCAAAAGAAAACGCAAATACTTTGTCACTTCTATTTCAGGCAATATGCGTGCAGAGTTCCACGGGCTTTTATATAGTATATTCCGTAGTCGGTTTACACTTTATTAAACCAGAAAGGAAGCCTTCACGGTAGACCTGGACGGAGGCCTGGCTGACATGAAAGCGCGGTATCGACTTTTATTAGCTTCAGTTTTATACTAAATAAGCTGTCCAGAAGGGCGAATCGCAAACACATGTGGTTGACAACTAACGTTACAGACTTGCAATTAATTACATTCAATAAATAACGTTATTTATTGAATCGCTGCACAATAGCTAGCTTACCATGCTGTAACTCGTTAGTGTTGGTTTATTTATTTTTTTACATGGATGGCATCTTATGGTAACGTTATCGCTCGTGCAACAAATTATAAAAACATTGGTAACCATACCTGTGTTTTGGCATTTCCTCCGGTTCAACCCCAAATATGTATGTAGAGAAATGCGCATGAAAAAGCTGGCTGTTTTTAGTTTCACCCACAGCAGCCCTCCAACCAAGACTCTTTAAACTCACCGCCGGGGAGCAGCAGGGCGCCCTGTATTTACCACGTCACTGACGTGTCTACGTTCTACGTCCTACGTCATACGTTTTGCTGAGTGGGGATTGGTTAGGGTATAGAGAATACCAGGGTAAGCCAATCAGAGGCAGAATAAAGGCGGGCCACGAGGCACCTTCTTTGACGTCGACACGTCTAGCGGATCCGATCTAGCACGGACTACACCACCTTTTTTTTGATTGTGAAATTTCCAAAAGATTTTGGACAGATTTGGAGTCTTACTTTTTTCAATTCAATTCAATTCAATTTTATTTATAGTATCAAATCATAACATAGGTTATCTCGAGACACTTTACAGATAGAGTAGGTCTAGACCACACTCTATAATTTACAAAGCAACCAACAATTCCAACAATTACAGTAATTCCCTCAAGAGCAAGCAGTGCGACAGTGGCGAGGAAAAACTCCCTCTTGGGAAGAAACCTCGGACAGACCCAGGCTCTTGGTAGGCGGTGTCTGACGGGCCGGTTGGGGGTGTGATGAACAGTGGCGATAATAGTCACATTAATAATGGAACAGTGGCTGGATGTAGCGGGAAGCTGCAGGGTTCAGCAGGACGCAGCAGGGCACCGTTGAGCTCAGCAAGGAGTGCAGCAGGACCACGGCGACAGCTGGAACCAGGATCTTGGTGCCAACGTTCTCCAAGGAAATACGCTGGGGGAAAAAACATAAGGACTCCGGGGAAACTCCCCAGAAGCTAGGATTAGTAACTAGCATTTCCGGGGACGGGATACACGCAAATAGTAATAGTAATAGTAATAGAGAGGGAGAGGAGACAGCAGCTCAGTGTGTCAAAGGAAGGAAGTCCCCCGGCAGTCTAGAACTATAACAGCGTAACTATAACAGCGTAACTAAGAGAGACAGGTCATAAGGAGAGTTAGCTTTTTCGGGCTTAGAACTCTCCCCCCTGCCGGATCGGGCTTGGCTGGCCTGCCTCCCTCTACTTTGTTATGTATTATTAATCTAACAATTATGAAGAGAAGCAGTTGGGCCAGTTAGGTGAACACTGCAACTCCTCACTCCCTAACTATAAGCTTTATCAAATAGAAGAGTTTTAAGTTCATTCTTGAAAGCGATTACAGTTTCTGCCCCCCGAACCCAGATCGGGAGCTGGTTCCATAGGAGAGGAGCCTGATAACTGAAGGCTCTGGCTCCCATTCTACTTTTAGAGACTCTAGGTACCACCAGTAACTCTGCATTCTGGGAGCGCAGTGCTCTAGTGGGACAATAGGGTATTAGGAGCTCTTCTAGATATGATGGTGCTAGACCATTTAGAGCTTTGTAGGTCAAGAGAAGGATTTTTAAACTCAATCCTGTATTTTACAGGAAGCCAGTGCAGAGAAGCTAATACAGGAGAGATATGATCTCTTTTCTTAGTTCTTGTGAGAACACGCGCTGCAGCATTCTGGATCAGCTGGAGAGTCTTAAGGGACTTATTTGAGCAACCTGACAGTAGGGAATTACAATAGTCCAGCCTAGACGTAACAAATGCATGAACTAGTTTTTTCAGCGTCGTTTTGAGACAGGATATTCCTAATTTTGGCAATGTTACGAAGATGAAAAAATGCTGTTCTTGAGGTTTGTTTTAGATTGGCATTAAAGGATATATCCTGATCAAAAATAACTCCTAAATTTCTGACAGTAGTGCTGGAGGCCAGGGCAATACCATCCAGAGTAGCTATGTCTTTAGATAATGAGGTTCTGAGGTGTTTAGGTCCCAGTACAATAACTTCAGTTTTGTTAGGGTTTAACATCAGAAAATTATAAACCCACCAACCTTATCTACACTACACCGTTAACCTTAAAGATATCATATGTTTCTACGATAATTCAGGTAATGGTGCTCTTGAGTGTCTAATACATTTTGTTATTCTGTATGCAAAATTCTATATTCTATATTCTATTCTATCATTTCTCAAGATGGCGTAAAATTGCACCCATAACGGTAAAATTGTATGGTCAAACTCTTGAACAAGTTAAAGCCATTAGATTTCTGGGTGTATAGTTTGGAATACATGGAATATGCATATAGGAAAGATTCAGATTTCTTTAGCTTTGGATGGATTGGTGATGCTAAGGCAACAAGCATTGGATTAGGTCAATTACAATATAGTCCTACTGTTTCACTCTCCTCCATTCCTCCATGGTTATTCCCCTTGCCAAGTGTAGATCTTTGCATACATCAGGAACTGAAGAATAAGTCAGAATTTCTTCCTGTCTGGCGCATAGTCAAGAATTATGTTAAAAATAATTTATCAGACTCGGTTTTCGTTTTCACAGATGGCTCTGAAGATCCAGAAAAAGGGTGTGTATGTGCAGCAGTGTATATCCCAGTGAGTGATACATCAATAAAGAAAAGGTTATCTGATCAGTTATCAGTATACATTACAGAGTTGATGGCAGTGTTACTGGCATTACAGTGGATAGAGGAGAAGGGTTTACCCAAAACTGTGATTGCATCTGACAGTTTTTCTGCACTGTCTAGCATTAGAACTGGCAGATCGTCATCCAGAACAGATATTATCAATGACATATTTATTATATTGTACAGAATCCAAGTTAAGGGTTTATTTACAACTTTCATTTGGGTTCCTGCCCATGCTGGTGTGGAGGGTGATGAGAAGGTGGATATTCTGGCCAAACAAGCACTTACGATTACATATGTAGACCTACAGGTCCCAATGAGCAAAGCGGAAGTCAAATCATTCATCAGGACATATGCACAAACAACATGGCAGGGGTATTGGGACATTAGTGAAACAGGAAGACATCTTTACAGTATACAAAGTGGTGTTCAATTCAATTCAATTTTATTTTATTTATAGTATCAAATCATAACAGAGTTATCTCGAGACACTTTACAGATAGAGTAGGTCTAGACCACACTCTATAATTTACAAAGCCCCAACAATTACAGTAATTCCCTCAAGAGCAAGCATTAGCAGTGGCTATTGCGACAGTGGCGAGGAAAAACTCCCTCTTGGGAAGAAACCTCGGCAGACCCAGACTCTTAGTAGGCGGTGTCTGACGGGGCCGGTTGGGGGTGTGAAGGCGATAATAGTCGCATTGAAGATAGTGAAACAGTGACTTTGAAGGTAGTCGTTGTAGTTCATGTCACAGCAGGACGTTGTGGGATGAAACGTGGCGCTGCAGAGCATGGGTGGGTGCAGCAGACGCAGCAGGACGCGGCCGGGCGTTGAAGGGAATCGCAGAGCATGGCTCTGCGAAGAAGAAACATAAGGACTCCGGGGAGTAAACTCCCCAGAGCTAGGTTAGTAACAAGCAGTTCTGGGGCAGGATGCATACAAAAATAAGCAAATGAAAACATTGATGAGAGGCTGTACTGGCCTGCCTCCCTCTACTCACACTATATTATTGATTATATGATCAATAAATCTGATGACTACGAAGAGAAGCAGGTGGGCCAGGTTAGGCGGACGCTGCAACTCCTCACTCCACTATAGACCTATATCTAACCTAACTATAAGCTTTATCAAAGAGGAGAGTTTTCAGTTTACTCTTAAATGAGGCAATGGTGTCTGCCCCCCGAACCCAGACTGGGAGCTGGTTCCACAGTAAAGGAGCCTGGTAGCTGAAGGCTCTGGCTCCCATTCTACTTTTGGAGACTCTAGGAACCACAAGTAACTCTGCATTCTGGGAGCGCAGTGCTCTAGTGGGACAATAAGGTACTAAGAGCTGTTCTAGATAGGATGGTGCTTGACCATTTAGGGCTTTGTAGGTCAGGAGAAGGACTTTAAAGTCAATCCTGTATTTTACAGGAAGCCAATGCAGAGAAGCTAAAACAGGAGAAATATGATCTCTTTTCTTAGTTCTTGTCAGAACACGTGCTGCAGCATTCTGGATCAGCTGGAGAGTCTTAAGGGCCTTATTTGAGCAACCTGACAGTAGGGAATTACAATAATCCAGCCTGGAAGTAACGAATGCATGGACTAGTTTTTCAGCATCGTTTTGAGACAGGATATCAGAAAAATAAGACTTAAACCAGCTTAGTGCAATTCCTTTAATTCCGACTAAGTGTTCCAATCTCTGTAACAGGATTGTATGGTCAATGGTGTCAAAAGCAGCACTAAGATCTAGTAAAACCAGTATGGAGACAAGTCCTTTGTCTGCAGCAGTTAGAACGTCGTTAGTAATTTTCACCAGTGCCGTCTCTGTGCTATGACGCTTTCTATCCTGATTGAAAGTCTTCAAATAAGCTGTTGCTATGGAGAAAATCACATAACTGATTAGCAACTACTTTCTCAGGGATCTTGGAGAGAAAGGGAAGGTTAGATATAGGTCTATAGTTTGCTAAGACCTCAGGATCGAGGGTGGTTTTTTTCAGAAGAGGTCTTATCACAGCTACTTTAAATGACTGCGGTACATAACCTGTTAATAAGGACATATTGATCATATCTAGTAGAGAGGTGTTAACCACGGGTAATGCTTCTTTGAGTAATCTCGTTGGGATGGGGTCTAAGAGACAGGTAGATGGCTTTGCTGAAGATACCTTTACCATTAATTGTTGAAGGTCTATAGGATAAAAACAGTCTAAGTATATGTCAGGTCTAGTCGTTCTTTCTAGCAGTCCTGCGTTGAAAGGAGAACCATTAGAAGTTGAGGGCAAAAGGTGATGAATTTTATCTCTAATTGTTGTTATTTTATCATTAAAGAAGCTCATGAAGTCATCACTACTCAGAGCTAGAGGAATAAATGGCTCAGTAGAGCTGTGACTACCTGTCAGCCTGGCTATAGTGCTGAAAAGAAACCTTGGGTTGTTCTTGTTTTCTTCTATTAATGATGAGTAATAGTCTGATCTGGCATGTCTGAGGGCCGTCCTATAGGTTTTCAGACTGTCTTGCCAGTCCAAACTGAGACTCCCTTCCATTTTTGGTGGAGCGCCATTTACTTTCAAGTTTTCGCGAGTTTTGCTTTAATTTACGAGTTTGGGAGTTATACCAAGGTGCTAGTTTCCTTTGCTTCATCTTCTTCTTTTTGAGTGGAGCAACAGAGTCTAAAGTAGTCCGTAGGCAGGCCGTAACACCATCTACACAATTGTCGATTTGAGAGGGACTCAAAGTTTCACATAAAGGTCCTCTGTTGTATTAAAACAAGGTAATGAGTTTAGTGCTGTTGGAATGTCTTCCTTAAATTTAGCTATAGCACTGTCAGATAGGCTTCTAGTATAGACGCTTTTATCTAATGTCGTATAATCGGGTATTAAGAATTCGAAAGTACTAAGAAGTGGTCTGATAATAAAGGATTTTGCGGAATACTAATACATCTTCAATTTTGATACCATATGCCAGCACGAGGTCGAGGGTGTGGTTAAAACAGTGCGTGGCCTCATGCACACTCTGACTGAAGCCAATAGAATCTAGTAGTGAGTTGAAAGCAGTAGTAAGGCTATTGCTGTCAACGTTCACATGGATATTAAAATCACCAACAATAAGTACTTTGTCTGATTTAAGTACTACACATGATAAAAACTCTGAGAACTCAGATAAAAATTCAGAATACGGACCTGGAGCTCGGTAGACAACAACAAATATAATTGGCTGTACTGATTTCCGTGTTGGATGTTGAAGATTAAGAACAAGACTTTCAAAAGAGTTATAATTTAGTTTGGGTTTAGGGTTAATTAACAGGCTTGAATCAAATGTGGCTGCAACTCCCCCTCCTCGGCCTGAGCCTCTAGGAATTTGAGTATTAATATGACTGGGAGGGGTGGCTTCATTTAGACTAACATATTCTTCATGGCCCAGCCAGGTTTCAGTAAGACAGAATCGATCAATTTGATTATCAGATATCAATTAATTTACTAGTACTGCTTTAGAAGACAGAGATCTGATATTTAGTAATCCACATCTAATTTTCCTATCCTTTTCTATCATTGCAGTGGTAGTTTTAATTCCAATTAGGTTGTTAAGTATTACCCCTCTATTCACCACTTTGTGTGGTCTGTTGTTGATTATAATTGGAATAGTACTAGTACTACATGTTACTGGAATAGTACTAGTACTACACGTTACTGGAATAATACTAGTACTACATGTTATCCTGCAGAAAACATTTTCAGATTCATCCACTTGTATAGTGCTATCAGGATCAATACCTATTTAAGTATTGACATTATTTTCAACATAATGTCAATACTTGCCTTTCAGTGTGGTCGTTATGTTGTCAGATAGCATCCTGGCTCCGTGTCGGTTTGGGTGGAGACCATCACGCTTCAGCAGGTTGGTGATGGGAGGAAGGTGGGATTTACACGTAGGGAAGAAAGTATCACTACTCGTCTCAGAATTGGACATACAGGTCTTAACTATTCATTACATAAGATAGGCAAACATTCTAATGGAAACTGTGTATACTGTCATTAGCCAGAAACTATTGAGCATGTTTAACTTCATTGCAAGGAATACGACACCCAGAGAGAGCACCTTTTACAGAGACTTCGTAAGGCAGATCACCACGCAATTTCATTGGCAGGGCTTTTGGGGTCACCAGCGGGCAAGGTATATCACTGTATTATAAAGTTTTTAAGGGACATTGATTTAGTAAAGAGGATTTAGTTTTTTATTTAATTTTTAATTTTTAATTTTTTTTAAACTCTCGTTCACACTCCAGTCAAGTTGGTGGCGGTAATGCACCTTTCAGCCGCCAATAAACGAAGAAGAAGAAGAAGAAGAAGAAGAAGAAGAAGAAGAAGAAGTATCTGCCTCTGTCTTTTTCATAAAGTATCATTAAGTCCTGTATGTCCTAATCTGAACTAGGCGTGTAAGATATATCGACTCAATATTGTTATTATCGCGATATCATGTGAAAGTGTAGCGATAAGTATGCAATATTTTGTTTATTTTGTGGAGCACTCTGTCCCGTCCGTTGGCTTAGTTGTGTGTGATTTAGAGCCCTTGAAACGCTATAATGATCATGTTTCATTGGCCAGTTACCGTGCCACGTGCACATGTTAGTGCACGTCAGTCTGTCCTGTTCTGTAGACATGGTCCTTATTTATTTATTTGATACTGTCCAACCAGTAAAACATGTGCTGTTCTATAGACATGGTCCTTATTGATTTATTTATTCATGTTGGACCAGTCCAATATGACTGTCAGTTGAAATAAACCTTGTGTTAAGTGTATGAAAACTTTTTTATGTATTTTATGTATTATGTATATTTTGATGCATTTTCCCATAACTTTTGTAATTTTACAATGTTTAAAAATATTGAAATTAATATTGATATCGCAATATTCATAATCGATATCGCAAAATCCCATTTTGTCAGTGTCGTGCAACCCTAATCTTAACCAAGCAAAAACAGTATCTTCTTTCTTAAATTTACCTCTATACTTCTTACTTTGACAAACTTTTGAATTTTGAAATATTCTCTACCCTTATTGATTTCGCTTCTGACCTCCCAAAATAATTTCTAAAATATAATAAAAAATTTTTTAATGCAAATTTATATTACACAACTTAAGTCTTTGAGAATGAAAAGTCAAATGAAGTTTGCTATTTCATTTTCAAATGGTTAGAAATGCATTTTAATTTGAATTGTGACCTACAAATTGCTTGTTTAAATGGAAAATGAAGCTGCGTTGTTTATATTGCCTTTACATTTGAATATTGTTCACTTCAGAGCATTTTAAGTCTTTGAAAATGAAAAGTCAAATGGAGTTTGCAATTTCATTTTCAAAACGTTATCAAAATATATTATCATGTCATTTTAATATAGTCACAAGGATGTGAAAAAAACATATACATTTGTGGAAAATGATAATGCTATAGTGTAATTACATTTTAATATTCACATTTACATTATCATTTTGATAAAGTCCCCTATAGGCTTCCATACCTTACAGTATGACTACTGATGTGCATCCCATTACTGCCTTGTTTGGTATTAATACAAATTGGTCCTCTATATGCACAGTGTGATTGCATTCACAACACTGGCGCGTTGCTTCATTCTTTTCAACTGGAAAGGGTCTAGACCTCCTTGCCACGCTACATGGCTGAGAGATGCATTGTTTCACTTAAAATTGGTCAAAATAAAATACACCCTGCAGGGAAGTAAGTTCATGTTTTATGAGTAATGGGGACCTTTTTTGAGTTATTTTGATAGCTTGAATGATTTGAGACTGGGATGACCAAGCTTAGAAAATAGGTTGCACCTCTGGATTAGTACAGACTTCTCTGTCTCTTTAGGTGTAGGTCTTTTTGTTTAAGGTGTTCTGTATAATGTTTGTCTGTTTAATGGCTTCAGAATATTTTTTCCTTTTTTGTAAGCACAAGGGGATGTTAGTTGTGGGTTGGGTGGGAATCTGCTTTGTTGTGTACTTGTTGTCTGTTAAATACCAATAAAAAGAACTTTAATTAAGAAGAAGAATCTCCCTAACACCTAAACATTGGCTCATTAACAAGCTTTGTGGTTTATTTATTCATCCATCTATCCATCTTCATCCGCTTATCTGGGGTCGGGTCGCGGGGACAGCAGCTCAGCAGGGGATACCCAAACTTTGCTTTCCCGAGGTGTTCCCGGGCCAAGGTGGAGAATATAATAGGCTCGTTCAAGATAAACTGCGCCTCGCCCGTAAAGTGGACGAGAGCAGGTGGCAGCATCCGGAGGGCGTTGATAAAAATCCGCTCTCAAGTCGGACAGTTTCCAGCCGCTTCCAGCAGCCTTCAGGCTGAACAGGAAGTCACAGAAACACTCCCATCCTGTTAGGTCTGGGTCCGATTCAATAAAACGTTATCAGACCAGACAGTCTCCAGTTGATTTTATTATGACAGAGTAGCTGTCAAAATGCTACATGCGATCTGTTGCTGATGTTAATTAACAACAGACTGTAGATGATCTGTAATTTGACCAGATTTAGTCACTCTGACTTCTAAACGTAACTATCAGCTACACAACATGTGTTCTGTACAGAATAAGTCTTTTAAATCAGACAAATAGAGCAAAAGCCCTCCAATTCAAAAACACTAAAAGGTTTATACAAAACGTCATCATGTTGAGTCGATTCTGAACCAATCAGCTGTTAGATCAGATGAGTGCCAGGTGTTTCCCAGCATGCCCCTGGGTCCGCCTGGGTCTTGCAGTCGGGGAAAAGCAACAGCACTGCCTGCGTCTCTAACCCTCGGCCGCCTTGATCTCATGAGGTCATCGTTGCCCACGTGTGCGTGACGTCAGAGCAAGTCGGGATCAAGTCGGACACAAATCTAACCGGCGTGCATCGGGCGGCGACCGCCGGTGATCTATTCTGCGCAGACCTGTCTCATCTCCAACAAGCCTAATCTCTCCACCTACACCTGGGTTTCCTCCGAGGTCTCCTCCTAGACGGACGGGCCTGGAACACCTTCCTAGGGAGGAGCGCAGGAGGCATTCTTACCAAATGCCAGAACCACCTCAACTGGCTCCTTCCCAAGATCTACTCCGAGCTTCTCAAGGATGACTGAGCTTCTCACCCTATCTCTAAGGGAGACGCCAGCCACCCTCCTGAGAAAATCCTTATTGGCCGCTTGTAACCGGAATCTCGTTCTTTCGGTCCACCCAGTCTTCATGACCATAGGCGAGACAAACAAGATTGGTGACAAAGCGAAGCCCTGGCAGAGGCCAACCCTCACCTGGAATGAGTTCAATTTACTACCGAGCACCCGGACACAGCTCTCGCTTTAGGCGTACAGGGATTGGATAGCCCTGAGAAGGGACCCCCTCACCCCATACTCTCGGCACCCCCCCCCAGGGATCCGGTCATACGCCTTCTCCAGGTATACTCCCAGGCACCCTCCAGGATCCTTGCGAGAGTGAAAAGCTGGTCAGTTGTTCCATGACCAGGACGGAATCTGCATTGTTCGTACTTACCTCCTTATGACCTGTCTCTCTTAGTTACGCTGTTATAGTTTTAGACTGCCGGGGGACTTCCTTCCTTCCTTTGACAAGATAACTCTTGTTATGATTTGATACTATAAATAAAATTGAATTGAATTGAATTGTTCCTCTTCAATCTGAGGTTCAATTATCGGCCGAACCCTCCTTTCCAGAACGATGGAGTAGACTTTTCCAGGGAGGCTGAGAAGTGTAATACCCCTTTCATTGGCACACACTCTCTGGTCCCCCTTTTTTGATCAGGGGAACCACCACCCCGGTCTGCCAATCCTTGGGCAATATCCCAGACTTCCACGCAATGTTGAAGAGGTGTGTCATCCAAGACAGCCCCTCCACACCCAGAGCTTTCAGCATTTCTGGACCTCATCAATCCCCGGGGCTTTGCCCCTGTGGAGTTGTTTGACTACCTCAGTGACTTCCACAAGGAAAATTGAGAATGACCCCACGTATGATATTAACTGAAATCAGGGGCGGATCTACAGGGGGGCAAGGGGGGGCAGGTGCCCCCTCCACTCTAGAGCCTTGCCCCCCCAGCTGCCCCCCCAACTTTGGTGATCCAAAAACTGTACTTGTAAAAACAAACTGCCACTATGTCCACAAGCTTCTCAAAACATTGAACTAAACAATACATGTACCAAAAGTGAACAATTTAATTTTTAATTTTAAATGTAATCTTAGCCCCCTGCCCCTCAAATACTTAGCTACGTCCCTGATTCAAACGTGCAGAGCGGCGTTCGCTCAGTCTGTCTCACACACAGCGAGTCTGCTGCGGTGCGGTGGCCCTGCAACCCGGCTGGAGAGACTGAGCTGCCCCCCCGGGCCTCTGAAGGTGAAGTCAGTTTCCCCAGGTGAAGTTTAAACACACGTTTACCTTAAAGTTACATTTGTAATGAATGTATTGTATGCTAAAGACGATTCAGCATCAGCAAAAACAGCTATTACGTTAGCCAAAATCGCTCCCTCGTGATTTGTAAGAGCACTCTGCCCTTTGATTAGCCTAATTTGTATTTAAAAAAGACAAGAACAGCTTAATATAAAATATAAAATCTTGTTTGTATCCATAACGTTGGTGGTCGCCGTTACGCCGATGTTACGTTACAACACACAATACAGTGCCAGTTAGGAGATCGATCATTTTTATTTGATTAGCTAAGCAGTCCTATAAAATCCACTTCCTCTCACATATCACAGCAATAAGGCTGCACAAATGAAACCAGGTTACAACTGGGGAAATAACAAATTCAAGGATTAAGTAGTCTAAACATAACAGTTGTGTGCATGTGATAAATCTTTCTGATTTTATATTTGTTATAGGCTACTTATTAGCTACAGGGCCCTACAGTGTAATGTAATACAAGGATAACCAGAGGTTTTCACATATTGACTTTTGCAGGCCAGAGTAGCTGAAGAAAGTAGCTGGAGCCTAAACATGAAAAGGAAGGCTAAATGTGGGGATATTGCCAGCTTCAAATTCAAAGAAGTACACAGGAGGAAGAGCGTGAGGGAAATGAAGGAGAAGGCTGTAAACTGGAGAGGCCATGGAGGGTCAGAGCAGGAGAAGACCACAGAAGGAGAAGAGGAAATAAGTGACGGAGAAGATGAAATAAGTGAAGGAGATGAGAAAAAAGAAGAATCAGTGAGGGATGAAGAGGAGGCTCCAGATTCAGAGAGGGGCAGAGACAGGGAGTGATCAGGAGGAGGCAGATGAAGATGACAGGGAGGAAGAGGCCTGCAGTTACCCCTGGACCATATGGTATGTTTTTATTCTACTTCCATATGAATTGCCGTACAGTAGGATAATATGTAACGTCACTTCTATGCATTGGCTATGTCCATTTCAAACTCTAGCAGCAAGATAATGAGGGATATACAAGCTTTTAACCTATCAAACAATGACTTCTTAAAGGACGAATTAGTTTTGTTAGTAGCTGAGGAATATGGCTCTGAAAAGTATTGAAAGTATTTAAAAGTATTTTTATTTGTTTGTTTGGTTAAAGCCATTCACATATAGGGATTCCCACGTACCATATACCCATGCCACCCTGCCAAGACCTCTTGCCCCCCCTTTGCCACCCCATGTAAAATGTTTTAGATCCGCCACTGACTGAAATGGAAACTTTATTTTGTAATGTTGGGTGAGTTTCTGCACTTTTCAGTTCGAATTCGCCACGTTACAGAGCCAGAGAAGACTCTGCATATGGCCCGCTTATTCTCGCGTCTACTCAAGAGTTTGCGTGACGGACCGCACATTGTCATGTCAAGTTATCACACAGTGTGCGTGAAAACCAGCGTAACCTCACGCCATAAAAACAGTTTCATCCCTCTGCAGTCAAGGCCCGGGACCTCCCCTGACACTGACTCTCATCCCCCCCCTTACTACACTTTGCACCAACATTCATCCTGGACTATACATCTGCCCATTGGTCACAGTGCTTAGACTACTTAAACAGCTATTTTGTATAGGCCTACATTTATTCAGTATTTATTGTTTATTCTTATTAATGTTTAATATGTTTGTTTGTGTATGTATGCACAAATCACCAAGGCAAATTCCATGCAGGGTGACTACTGTGGTGGCAATAAATTCTTTTCTGATTCTGATTAAGGAGGCAGCTTCACGAGTAGCTCGCCTGAAAGCTACACGGGGCAACAAGACAAGCGCACGTTACGCTGCATGGTGGAATTCCCGGTCCTCTTGCTGTCATATTTCATGATAACTCTGCAACCCCTACATTGAACATAACCAACAGGTTCATCATTATCGGCCTTGAAAACTAGGCTATGTGGAAATACTTCCACACAGTAGACTTTCCTTCATTTTTGGAAAGTCTAAGAAAGGAAAAGATTTTTTTAAAATCTCCTGAGGCCAACTTCTTTTTAACATCTTCCATCGCTGCGCTCTGAGCGCTCAATGCGCTGCAGCATGCAGTCTGCCTGATATGTACGTGTTTCGTTGTCAATTAAAGCTATAGGCCTAAACACATTTCCGCAATTCAGCACACAGGAAGACGGATGTTAGGTTAATATTTTTAATTTAATCACAAAAACAAACCTTTGCATCAAGTGAAACAGGCCCATTACATAATAAGCTGTTTTAAATTTTAAAAGTCCAATGCCTTAGGCTACCGCGCTGATGTGACCGTCCGAGCCCGGCCCGAAACCGCCCCGAACCCGCCCATCATTTCTAAATATCTGTCCGAACCCGGCCGGGTATCCCAGCCTTACAGAGGGGTTTCATAAATGTAAATTTGCTAAAGTAAAACCTCACTTTGTTTTCAAGAAATAAATTGTGCTTTATATTAAGACACTAACTTCAAACATCACAAACAATATACAAATCAATTAAAAAAAGCCATCAAAACTGTAAGATTGTGCTCCCTATTTAATGTTTTCACTGAATTCATTTTCTATTTATTCAGCACAACACGACCATGTGGCATTCCAGTCTTGCTTGTTTTTTTCATTTTATAGCAGAAAGGGACTCCAATTTTTTTTCCCCCCAAGGATGGCAATGGCATGGGGTAAGGCTTGACCCGCCCTGCTCTCCCAATTGGCTAGTACTCGTTGGGTTGGTTAGGCAAGAGTGGGATTGGTTAGGGTAAGAATGTCAGAGTTAATCAGACAGAGGACAGGACAAGCCTTCGCCATCCTGGGAAAAAATACTGGTCAAGGGACTCATGAATGGCCAAATTATCTTATGTAGATCTTCTGCCCTCTCCCCAGGCTGCTTTAAGAATGTGCACACTAACATTATCAATCATTACCAACACCGGAGACCCTCAGGGCTGTGTCCGTAGTCCTCTATACAAATGACCGTGCCCTTCATACATCACCATATACTTCAAATACTCAGAGGACACTGGCAACAACTCTGTTAAAGACATAGATATAAAATGAATTTTTGGTTCATTTTATTTCTATGGTTACAGCCAATGAACACTTTGTTTCACGTAATGGGGTAAGTGTCTTATACGACATTAGTTTATTTCATATATCGTGAGGAAGGTTTCAGTCTGTTTAAGGGAGTCCCTCTGATTGGTAGTAATTGAGACAGTCTCTGAAAGTTGATAGGTTACATTGAAAAGATAAAACACATTCTATTAGGTTTTAGGGTTACAAAGAAGAATCCACAAAATAATCAAAACAATGGTAGACACAATTTCCATATTTTTTAATTTACTCATATTTAAGATGCCAGCCATGACCAATTCCATTTAAGTGCATTCTTGATGTTTCCACATGAACGGTCAGTGTTGTTTATTTGATAAAAACTAAAAAAAGATTTAAAACTCAAATTGGAGGTTGCAGGGTGAATCTGAAATACGTGTAAAGCTTAAGACATTGGTAGGTTTCACTGAACATGACAACATAAAGACCAGGATGATAAGAGCAAAGTTTCAATAATTTTCACCATTACACATACAATGACGTATGTAGTACAGTCAAATAATTTAATCATTATTATGCATTAAGGACAATTTTCACTATAATTCCAGTGTAAAATAGATTAGACAAAATTTGATAACATGAATTCATCTGATTCTAATGTAATATTTACACTTCTACAAAAAGAAGAGAGTAGGCCATGTGTATGAAGGACATTGTCAAATAGAAACCATGCAAAATGGCTTTCTTCAATAAAAAAAAAATTACTGTAAAAGATAATAGTGTTTCAAATAGATAATAAAAACCAGAAAACTCATTTTGCTGCCATAAATCTACAACTGTTATGGAAAGGTTATGTAATAACCATCACACCACTCTGGTTCATCCTGGGGGCATTGATGATCACTGAAGCACACACAGAGTTAGCTAACTCAGCTCACATTGTGGTGTACATGAATGTACACTTTGTAAACATTTGGCTTCAAGTAAGACTAAAGACATTAGCTCCACACATTTGTGCAGCCGTCTGTAAGGCTCTGGGTGAAACTGGGGATGTTGTGAGGCGCGGAGCTGCCTTGGTCCAAACTTACAGGTTCCTAGAATTAGCCACTGTAGAAAAGCTACAAGATAACAAAACCTGGGTGCAGCTAAGCCCATTCAGGTTAACACCTAAAGTCACTGTACCACACAAACCTCATCTAAACAGACAGAAATCATTTTTCTTCCAACAAGGTAAATGCACACGCCAGCAGAGCATCCCATTATTTCAACTGTTTTGAATTCACAAACTTCACGTGATCCGTTTACTTTGAGGAAGCTGGGTCGAGGTGTTTGAGTACTCCTCCCACCAAGTGGAGGCTTCCAGTGACGAGGATGTGGATCTCAGCTGCATCGCGGAGCAGAACAGCTTTGGCCATGACGCTGGGTTTAACAGATAAGACTCTCTTGGCTGGGTCTTCCAGCACTGAATCCCTGCCCTGGGTGATCCACTGGAGGGCACTGAGGATGCAGGGGAACACCAGGCTGTCTGCTCTCTTTTCAGAGCCAAGGGGCAGGCTGTCCTCAATGAGCAGCGGTGTACCTTTGTTATCCCCCAGGCTGTTATGGAGATGCCAGCTCCTCTCGTTGTCCAAGCAGCGAGTCAACATGTTCTCCACCGAGACATTGAAGTTCTGCTGGTCTGAGAGGTGTGGAAATGACAGAATGGGAAGGGTCAGGGTTTTTCGGTTTCTTTTTTGTTGTAAGACAAAAGCACTTCAATATTCAAGATTCAGGATGCAGTATTACAGATAGATCTGGGAAAAGGGACAATTTTCAAATGTCTCTTCAGTGTAAAAGCAATAGTTCAACATTTTGGAAAACTGACTTATTGGCTCTCTTTATTACTTGCATAACCAAAAATCTAAAAACGTCAGTTACAGTGACTGTGCAGTTTCCTGAGGTTTTCTTGTCAAAATGAGATTGCTAGGTTTAGAACCATTGTGTCTGTACAGAGACCAAAAACGTCCTGTGCTCAGCAAGGTTATTATAGTTTTGCATTTTTCATTAGTTTTTATTTTTATTTCGTTTTGACTTTTTGTTTTCAAATTCAGTTTAGTTTTAATTAGTTTTTAAAGCAGTTTTGCTAGTTTAGTTTAGTTTTTATTTTTTGAAAATGCTTAGTTTTAGTTTAGTTTTTATTAGTTTTAGTCTTAGTTTTAGTCTTTTTTGTAATAGGGGTTATTTGTTGGGGCAAGATTCACAAAGGTCAGAAAAAAGTATTGTGTAATAATAACTCAACAAAAACATCATACAATTTTAGAAATATGTATTCACAATGTATTCAACAATAACACCAGTACATAAAATGTACATATGATGATGAGCACAAATACGGTATCTCACAAAAATGTGAGTACACCCCTCACATGTTTGTAAATATTTCATTATATCTTTTAATAGGACAACAGGGAAGAAATTACATTGTGTCCAGCTTGTATAACAGTGTTAATGTGCTGTCCTCTCAAAATAACTCAACACACAGCCATTGATGTCTAAACCGCTGGCAACAAAAGTGAGTACACCCCTATGTTAAATTAAAATAGCCCCACATCCTAGAGATTGGCATGGTTTTATGTCAGTTAGCCTAATAGCTGGTTTGATTTGCATTGAGAGATGATTTTATGGAAAGTACCCCATGCCACTCTCTAGGTATGGTGAAGGGTATGTAATGATGTGGGGGGGGGCTATTTTAATTCCAAAGGCCAAGGGAACTTTATCAGGATGCATAGTATCCTGGATCCATGAAATAACTGGCCTTTAAAAATAAAAATCTGCCTGCCTCTATGGGAATTTAACATAGGGATGGACTGACTTTAGTTGCCAGAGGTTTAGACATTAATGGCTGTGTTGACTTATTTTGACGGGACAGTGCATTTACACTGTTATACAAGCTGTACACTTAATACTTTAGTGTAATTTCTTCAGTGTTGTCCCATTAAAAGATATAATGAAATATTTACTAAAATGTAAAAAACACTTTTGTGAGATACTGTATGAAAACAGTCTACACAAGACGCAGCAGTAAGTGCAAAATGTGTTAGTAACTGTGCCAGGAATAAACCTAAATAGCCAACAGACTAAAGAAGACATACTTCAACAGGTGTTTTGAACTTTGGTTCGAGTAAAGTGGCGAACTTTTTGAAGTCAATCGACTCCCACAGTTGTGTAGCTAGACATGCCAGTATCAATCCACATATTAACTCACGCGTCCTCACGCTTTTAGTGTTCATGCGTATTTACTAACCAGCAGCTATCGGGTCGCCGGTGAAAGCCCTCCTGTAGTGTTCTATGTCCTGCTGTTGTCTCCGTCATGCTGTCTGGCCCTGGCCCCATACATCCATGCCCTGTACCGGACCAGGGTTAGCTTCTGTTTCGGGGGAAGGGGGCTTTGCGTTCTCCTTGCCCTGTCACGGTTTATTAAGGTAAGCTAGGTTAGCCTCCTTGTGCGCGCTTCTCAAATGTACTTTCAAATTCGGGGGATTTTTCCCTTAATTGTCCACATATTTTACCACCTTCCACTGCGAGGCACTTGCTTTATCTGACAGTCATAATCAGATAGGACTCTGCCGCTTTCTTCAGACTTTCGGTACCGCTATGATGCCAGGTGAGGGATACGGACATGTTGTGTTCAATTTGACGTGGAATGTCGGAATTTCTGGGTTCCCAGTCGGAACCTATAGGTCTACGGCAGGGGTGTCAAACTCATTTTCACTGAGGGCCACACTGGAAAAAGAGAATCACCTCAAGGGCCAGACATGTAGAGTTTATGGACTTGTTTTTGTTTCATTGAAAAAGTAAAATATCTTTGACTGTATTACAGCATGTCACTTTTTTGACATTGCTGTAGTCTTTTTTGTATGGTTTTTTTCTGACTTCTTTATGGCTTTCTCAGATGTTTGTCACCTTTTGATTTAAATTGTCGCCTTTTTTTCATTTTTTTTATGCTTTTTGTTGCATTTGTCGACATAAAGCCCTACAAAAGTCAGCAAAAATGTTCCTTAGCCATCATAGAATTTAGCAAATCAAGCAGAAACAATTATCTTTTTTTTTTACAACAATGTTTCTGCCTAAATATGAAGAAATTTCTGAGTCTCAAAGTCGGCAAATCTGCCAAATTCTGCTTTGAGTGTCTATTTAACTGCAGTTAAAAAAACACTTTCCCATGTTTTTGCCGCATAACTAGGCGGGCCAAAATCTATCGTGAACCTAAATGGATAGGCGGGCCGGATCATAATCTGCAAAGGGCCTGATTTGGCCCACGGGCCTTGAGTTTGACACGTGTGGTCTACGGCATAGACTGAATAAAACAGGTCGGAAATGTCAACTCTGTTATTTGCTCTGTGAAAGACATTGACGAAGACGAAAACTAAGGACATTTACTCGATAATTTTATTTCATTTTAGTTAGTTTTTTGCAAACACACATTACAGTTTTAGTTTAGTTATCGTTTTTTTTTGTAATGCCTCATTTTTATTTTTATTTCAGTTAACGACAATGTTTTTCCCCCATCTAGTTTTCATTATTTCGTTCGTTTTCGTTAACGATTATAACCTTGGTGCTCAGTGACTATCAGGCAACCCCCGCTATAGCCAGAGACAGAGCAGAGAGAAGCACTGGGCAAATGGACAAATGAAATACTGTAGTTCCAACAGAGAAGACACAACCTTACACGTCTGTTCCGAGTATTGATTTAATCCTCAAGTTGTTAAATTTGACCCATTCTAAAAACTTCTATATCAGAAATATTGGTTTCTTTTTAATCAAATTACTCAACAAATTAAGTACAATTGCAAGTACTCGATTACTACTTTCATTAAATTGTGGGTATTCAATTTTATAGCATTTGAAAAAATTGAAATGGTTTCCAAACCTTCCTCTAATATTAGTCAAAATCATTGTCTAATGATCTCCTATAAATGAGATTTATTGACCATGAATTCCAAAAATACATGTAAAACTATTGGTAATAAGTTGGTGTTAGTGAAAAATAGCATCGAAAACATTTACAAAAGTGACAAAAACATTGAAAAAAGTGTGAAGAAAGTGATAAAAACATTGAAAAAAAAGTGACGAAAAAGGTATCCTAGGCAGCATTGCTGGTTGGGGTTTGTAAATCAAAGTTGGCCTCCTCTCTGACTCAAAAAGCAAACGTCCAAAATAAGAAAATACAGGCAGAGGGCAGGGTCTCTGTAGATAACAGACACCGCAACACACTTTAGTGGGTGTCAAGTGATGATTAAGAGGAATTGCGTATGTACAAGTCTATCTTTTTTTTTTTTTTTTTTAGGAATGCTGCTTAGTATACCTTTTATTTTTGGTTATAGCCAGGCTAGCCATTTCTCGCTGCTTCCAGTCATGTTAAGCTAGGCTAACCCCATCCTGATGTTAGCTCTGTATTTAATGCACAGACATGAGAGTGATATCAACCTTCTTATCTCACTCTTGGAAATAAAGCAAACATGCATATTTCCCAAAATGTTCAAATATTCCTTTAAATGAACCACTGTCTGTTCAGGAGGTGGGAAAATCAATCTCAAAACTATGCTAAGCAGTTAAAAAAATTAGCAGTCATGAAAAGTACACATGATTTGTAGTTAAGGGGCTAAAAACCACAGGTATGGTCCTTTTTGGGAAAGGTTTTATATTTATAACAGCCGAAAGCAACGGGTTCAATGATCTCACCTGCATTACAAGAAGCAATGGCTTCAGTGATGTTTGGACAGAACACAGCAAAGTCAAAATGGCATGGCTGAAAAGAAAAAAGAAAAAAAAGACATAAATGTCTGCTTACAGTTATTAGTGAGCTGACCAGTGCTCCTTCTGGTGAGATTTATTTGAGGTTCCATGATGGCGTGTGTCCGTACTGGCTAGGATATAGTATACGTAGCTTGCTTCAGCCAGGGAAACAATCTGATTTTCATCTTTAAATCAGGTTAAACCAGTAGGTTTCCTCACTGATTATAAAGAATTAAATATGAAAATGGCTTTATTCCTATGCTACTCATTCATACATAGATTTTTAGTGTTAAATATACAAAGCCTTGTATAACTGAGCCCATATTTATCAAACTTCTAAAACTTGCACTAAAGAATGCTCTGAAGAGCCAACTTGTTGCTCCTACTTACAGCAAAGTAAGAATTACATTTGCTCCCAAATGGTCACATAATTCAGTGGTACGAGGTACAATTTCAGTAAAATGTAATCCATCAGCTCCTTCCACTCGGCATGAAAAGCAGAATGTGGTCGTCAGATTGGCACACAGAAAAAGTTTCCGACATCCCGCTGGACGCCGGCACAGGCACGGAGGTGTTTAATGCCTCTACGCTTCCCCCGGTGCCTCGAATGTGGTTGAGATCGTAGCCATAGGGCGTAGCTGATATCCTCAACCTTTCCTCAGCCTTTAATCTGATATTTACATTTGAAAGCCTTGAGCGGCCGGGCTAGCAGAGACAGCAGAAAACTAGGGTTGGGTACCGAAACCCGGTTCCACTATGGAACCGGTTCCTACGCAACCGGTAGGAATCGGACCGGATTAGAACGCAAATTTACGTTGACTGAAATATTTTCCATCTGTTGCTCCGAAACGGACATAAAAATGTCATAATTTCTCTGTAGTCTACCGTAAATGCATGCTACTTTTAAAAGGCCACATTTTCCCTCTGGGCTCACCAAAACGGATGTAAAAGTATATTAACCATACTGTTAAATTTAAATAATTTTCAAAAAAATTTGAGGTCATTTTTTTCCAGTTTTTAAAGAATTAGGTTTAGGAATCGGAATAATTTTAAAAGCTGCGGTTCGGCATTGGAATTGTAAAAATCCAGAAGGTACCCAACCCTACAGGAGACTGGTGAGTGGATTTTCCACTCCCAACGAGCGACTCGTATTCATGAGATAACTGCAGAGAAGGTCTTGCTAGCCGGAGCTCCAAATGTTTACATTTGAAAACTTGAACGGCCAGCTGGCTAACTAGTCCAGGTTAGTTAAGTCGGCAGGGGACTGGCAATCACAGTCCAACCTCAAACACAACTAATATTTGTCAAACTGAAAATTCTCCATAAATATTGCGGATTTACACTAGAAATATATTAGAATGTTGTTACACATTTATGTCTTAGAACGTAAAAAGGTGCAGACCTGTCCAGTCGCTGACGTTCTAAGACAAGACATAAATGTATGTATACTGTATAAATAAATGTGTAACAATCTAATAGACTGTATTTATAATATATAATTTTAGAATATAAATAGGAATGACATTTGACTGAAATGAACAACCTTCTGCTTAATAGCTGTGAAGACAATGGCCTTTCCCCCTGTATTGCTGAAAGCAGTAGTACTCACCACCAGTAGTTTAATCATGGCTGCTGAGTCTCTCTCTCCTGTGGCATTGAAGAGCAACACTCTGGCCACAGGTCCACTACAACACAAACATGTCAAGGCTTTACATCAGTACCGCTGAGCTGCTTGAGAAAATGTCTGAAGTGTTTGTTTTAGTAAAAACAAGGAGGGACAGTTATTAGAACAGGGAGGTGCTCTGATACTAGAGTATCAGAATGGGTGGTCTTATTTCCACTAAGCCAGGCTCATTTCACATCTTTAAACAATATGGAAGATCAGCCGGCTGGGCTACAGCTTCATGTGAAAACATTTCACATGTGCTCAGTGGACATTAAGAACATGTGGTGGTCTTGTTTTGTTGGGGGAAGGGTGCAACTCCTAAAGCCCCCTTTACAGTCACCGTACCCGACCTGTCGCACGACAATGTGATGTCAAAATGACGTAGATCTCGCTGACGCGCCAGGATTTATATTTTCCTCTATTTTTTTTCACCACCGCATGACAAAGTGGAAACGGGAAGCATGGAGGAGTTTGAGGGAAACTGGATGCCAGGACTCTCAGAGTGACTGCAAGTCTCTCTTGTTAACTTACTGGGTTAAGAGGAGTTCTTTTATGGTGAACGAAAGGCTTGATCCGACTAAGTAGACATTCTGTAGTATTCAAAGTGCTTCTCTTCGTCTATCATCCTCATTGGTTTCACAAGGATACTAAACTCACCATATTTATGTCTGGAGTTATTCAAAGCAGCAGGCTCAAAAGCTGCTGTTCTTCCTCATCCATTGACTCAAATATCATTTTAGACACTGTTGACATTGACGTCAATGCTGCTGCCAGTTCTGCCATTGTTTACCTTTTTTTCTTCTTCTAGTCCGTAGAAATAGCAAAGTCGGTAGCCTTTCCTCAGTTGCGACACCTCTGTTCAGGAGAAGACTGCAACTTGTGTCGCGACCACCACACGCGAGCATAAACAGTTATGGCGTTTCCATGACATCACACTGTTGCCTTGGGAATGGCAAGTATACTGAACGTTTTAGAGTGCTTCACCTGGCGGTTTGCGTCACTAGTAGGGGTGGTACGGTTCATGAAAAAACACTCGAACCGCTGGATTCGCTAGTCTCGGTTCGGAGCATGTGTGTACCGCACGGTTCGTCAGTACACTGTTGATGTGCACTAACCTCTTACTGCCGTAGTGCCCACTTTATACACCTATGTTAAAACACTTACTGGAAATGACGAGCGGGATGGGCGTGACAAACGCAACCCATGGCAGCTGATTGGACGATTGCGTCACATGGGTCTGGCTGGTCCCTAATTTCAAAACAGACTGTCATGGCGGCTCGTTCAGAATACGATCTCATATCGTACTAAAATAGTTCACCGAAACGTGTTTCTGAAAACATTTTAAGCGAGAAATAGGCCATGCAGTTGCTGAATCTGTCTTCATTTCAGATCGACAAAGGTCAGTTTAAAAGATTTTCGTCAGATTTTGAGAGACACCGAGCCGACCGCTCCTCAAGTGGAGTTGGGTGCCGCTGCAGGTCACGTCACCTGCAGAAATGTCAAGTGGGAGAGAGGCTGCCCGGAGCTGGAGGATGCGCCAGCGTCGTTTATACAGTGTATGAATGTGTGTGAAAAGCGCTTTGAGTAGTCGTTGAGACTAGAAAAGCGCTATATAAAAACAGTCCATTTACATTTACAGTCCATTAGCTCTAGCCAGGTTGTTAGCAATGCCAGTTCATAACAAGGCATTATGCGTTTTTTTGTGTCCACAGATAGAAGATTGACAGGACTGTGCGAGACAAATATAAGACCGAAGTGCTTATAACTTTATGTTACTACAGCTTTTACAACTGTTGACACACGGAGCAGCCATGTTGGATTTTTAGCTCGGGGTACTTGGTGGTTGCCCAAGTTCCAAGTTTTATTTTTTTTAAAGTTTCCGCTTGAGGGGGTTCTAAAACTGCGTAGTGTGGATGCTAGGCATAAACATAACAAAAGATGCTAGGCGTAAACGTAAAAAAATAAGTAAATCGAAAAATGTATTGTTTGGATGTAAGGTGTCATGTCATTAGAGAGTGATATTCACCTTGCATTGCTTTCGTGCTGGGCTGCAGTCTCTCTGAACCATTCTACACAGGCCTGCATACTGCGCATGGTGTGAGCTCCGTCCAAGAAGTAGGTGACTGCTCCGTGTTTCAGAGTCTGATTCCTCCCAGGCCACTCCGTGTCTGCCAGCCCTGACAACAAACACAGATAACATTCCTGGATGATGTCACATTTTGCTTGGTAACTGTTAAATGTTGGATTTCTATTAGGGCTGCACGATATGAGGAAAATATCTAATTCACGATATTGGAGGGAATGATAGTTTTTGTCACTCATTTTCATCAGGGCTCCAGACTAACTTTTTTCACTAGGAGCACAGTGGCCCCCTACTGAAAATTTTAGGGGCGCAACCAGAAAATTTAGGGGCACACACCGTTAATCAACATGCTAACCAAATATTCACATTTCTACTAATTTCCACTGTATTACTAATAAATACTTTGATAATAGATGCAGAAATTACAATGTGCTGTTTCAAATTCAGTGTCACTTTTGAAGATGCAACATAGAAGGCACCATCGCTGTCATGACGTAAACAAAATATTAAAAAAATATACCAACTCTGGTCTACAACTACAATGAATTCACCTTAAAATTAAACATGTATTGTTTAGGCTACTACCCTCTGTAATTACAAAACTATTATTTAAGTTGTAAAAATAATTCCAAACCTATTTATCCTATGTACTTAGAACATTATGTTATTTTATTAGAATATGTTACACTAAAGAAATTAAACAAAAATAAAACCCCTCCCTCTCTCCTCCCAAACCCATCCCTACAACCTATTAAATTGAATAATTATTCATTTCTTACTCACTGTAACTTGTATGTTGCCTGTTGTATTTTCATCATGACCGTTTTTAATTGCTCTTTAATGTTTCATGTAAAGCACTTTGAGTTGCCTTGTTGCTGAAAGCTGCTGTAGAAATAAAGTTGCCTTGCCTTACAACCTCAGCCTGTCAGTCAGTCCCCAGGGCACAGTTGCACACTGTTGAGCCTGCTGCTTGTCTCAGAGGAAGTGTAACGTCAACAGCACCGCGACTGTTTTTAATATCATATCGCAGCAAACGCTGTCTGTATGAAGTTTTTAAAAACTAACCACACTTGAAACCACTTTATCGGCATCACTCACTGTGACTTCAACAAAACAGCCGACGTAGTTTGGGCCGATCGCCCCTCTGCGTGTGTGTGCGAGTGTGTTTGTTTGTGTCGGAGCACCGCTCTCTGTCAATTTTCAGAGAGGACAGATAAGCTTGCGCTTACACGCTCAGGTACCTACGTTTGGACATTTAACGTGTAAAAACGGGGGCAAATTTGCTGGTCGCACATGTGCGACTGGATGTAAAATTCAGTCGCACACTCTCAAATTTTGGTCGCAAAATGGGACCATTTGGTCGCAGTCTGGAGCCCTGTTCATTGAAAATTATTAACATTGAAACAAATTAAAATAATAATTGTGGGATTTTTGCAAGGCTCTGTACCAAACAGAGATTTTTTTTCTTTAGTCCGTAGGATATGATTTGTAGGCCGGGACGTCTCTGCAGCACCACAGTACTTTATTCAGAATGGTTTGACACATTTTGCCATTAACAAATAATTGTGCCCCCCTGCGATTTTGATACAATGGTGATTCATTGTGCAGCCCTAATTTCAATAAAATCTGATTCACACATAACACGACTAACCGTAGCATCATGGCTCCCTGACATTTGAAGAGTTTTACTGTGTATTTGAAACCGAAATTGGACATTTCTATATAATTTAAATGCACAAGAACAGTTGACATCTTTGTTTTTTTTTTATAAATCAGGTGGATGTATTTAAAATGCTGCAATTTGCTTTTACAGCAAGGTTGGACCAGCTGGTAAAACATGCAAGAGGCTGCTAGATTTGCTTCACTCACCAGCCAAAAAAATAAAATAATCTGTTACGTGGCTGGTAGATTTTAGAATCCTTCCAACCCCGTTTGTATTTTGTCCTAATCTCATTTTGCTCTGTTCTACAGTGATTGATTCTTCTTCAGGACTCACCTTTTATCATGATGGGGCTGGGCTTGAAGGTAGTCACTTGAAGTCCACCCATGTTCTCAACACTGGTGGATGAAAAGCTTTTATCTGTTGAGAGAGGACAGGTTGTTGTGAAAACTGATATAGGCTTTAGCCCTTTTCAGATATGGAATACACAATATTGCTGCTTGTTTAGGTTTCTTTCCATTCAGATGTACTGTAGGTGTCAGTTACAGCTTTATTCGGACAGGACATTTACAGAAGCATTCACAGTGCTCGCACGATATTATGGGTTTATAAAAGGCTTCCTTTTTAACCTCTCTTTCCCCTCTCCAAGAGGGAGAAAATACATTCCTATAGGCTTAGATGGAAAAATGTTCTCAACAATTTAAAATTTTTGTTTTATTAAACTATTTTCCTTTGCATCATTTCCTTCCATCTTAGAGATGACAAATGAGAAACATGTATTAGAGAAGGGCTGGACATAGAACCTAAAATTAATTAATTGAACATTTTATCTTGATTACTCAAATTCTGATTTATTATTTATTTTTGTTCACTGACAAGGTTTGTACTGTAAATATGCACAACTAATAAAAGGTGGGACTTTTTTTTCTAATGAAAGAGTGCACATGATTATGTACCGAATATTTCCAACAATTGAAATTAAAGCACTTGAAAAGAAAACATTTTATGAAAAAGAAAAAAAGACAGAGAAAAGAGACTGAGCAACTTTGCTTTGTAGTTGCAGGAAACAGTTTGCGGTTACACAAGTTCAGTGCTTGTGTTTCGTACTTTAAAACTTTCGTATGGCAGAGGAGTTTCCCGTTTACTGTACGGGACTCTCACAGCTCTCAACCTTTCGCCGCAGGCCGCTGCGCAGCGGAAACGCACTATCCCCATTCAAAATGAACGGTTGAAACTGGCATTTTCGCTGCACTGTCTTGAGGACCCACTCAGAGTGTGTAAATCAACACTTCCTCTCCATGTTGCTTCCATGCTGCAGAGGATTAAAAAAAACGAAATAACTGATATGGTAAAATTACATTAGGTTCGGAATTTTGGTTTGGATTACTTATCGATTAAATGTCTAGCCCTATATTAGGGTGTTGCTAACAAGATGGAACCTGTATTTAATATTTTCATGGGTGTTGCTGTGGTCTTCATGTCTACTCTAGCCTAGTCTACCTGTATATCCGTATATGACGTTCCACTTCCGGGATTGCTCTGGTGCCGCAGCAAATTCCAACAGGATCCATGTATTTTCGCCAATGTCCGTTTCCATTCACTTCTTTCTGTGTTGTAATTCTAAACTCCGGTAGATTCATGAGGACTAAACTGCTTCTCAGATCTCTGCAGGGTAAATTGAGACAGCTAGCTGGACTATTTGTCAAATTTAACTTTTCTCTCGCAAAACTATTTTACAGTGGCTCCATGACGATTGTGACTGGTTTTAAGAAATGCCAATAAACCAGAGCAGGTTTTTCTCCCATCCCGGAATGCTGTGGGGACTAGCCAGACCTTACTACGCTCCGCAGTGTGTGGATGTTCTGGCAAACTCTAGCCTGGCATTAATTCAGACATCAGACCAACATGCTAAATTGTTGACAAATTTGTGGGAGGTGTGGGGTTCGATAGATACACTTGCCCTGTCCCAAAAAGAGAGGTAGCTCTCTTAAGAATTGACACACAGTTCAAATGTTAGTAGAAGACCCGTCCCACCTGGTAGACATCTTTTCTGCAGCCAAGTGTGACTCAGCTGGAGGGCCAGGGAGGCATTGGACCGCTGGTGCTGCCCTGCCAGGCCCAGACGCAATGGTCCACAATCTGTCTGGTAGTCCTCCAGGTCTGGACACACCCAAAGGGGACACTACGACAACAGGTTAGACTGCATTACATAAAACTGAGCAACGGGAGGTGAGATTTCAACAGCCACGTTTATTTAAAACTTTATTTACCCTTTGACATTTCTCTAAGCAATCCCTGGCTGGAAACTCTGCATTAGTGCGACTGGTCACTTACCCTCATCTCTTTGGCCCTGTTCCGGAGCACAACCATTGCATCTTCTGGCTGTTTGACTGTGAAGGCAGGAACTCCTGGCTGAAAATACATGCACATTAGTATAGTACTAGTATAATAAGTAGTTTTAATGTTAATGTTCACCAAGTCTGAATTCAAGTATAAAGAATGGGTGTTTCTCAATCCCAGGAATGCAAAGAACGGCCTTTTGTTTGAGGAAAACCTTTCTACAGTATTCCTTCTTGGAAGAATAACCTTGCAAGGTGACAAGCACACAGAATGCTGTCGACAGTTTGAGACGATGTATTCTTGCTGGTATTGCACAATACCCCCCAGTAAAGACACTCTAAAATAAAAAACAACAATACAATCACTTTATAGGTAGGATTGGGCATCGAAAACCAGTTCCAACTCGGAACCAGTTAAAAAAAAATTATGTTTCCAAAGCAATCGTTGGTCGAAAAATTGGTTTGGAATGCGATCAGTTCCAAATTTAACATTCGCAAGTTTTGGTTTCCGTAGCGCCCACTGTACTTCCAGGTGCTAGAGCAGTCATAGAGCACAGTAAGCAGCGCACTTAAGTGTGGCTTCATTTTACCTTGAAAAAGCCCCTGGTATTACTGTAAATCACCATTGAAAATTTTACTTTTATCTGGGAAATAAGCATGTGACTTATTTCAACTCCACCTCTCAAAGAATCGAAATCGAGAAATCAATAAGAACCGTAATTGAAAGGAATATTCGGAATTGGAATCAGAATGGTTCAAATCAAAACGATGCCCAGCCCTGTTTGTAAACCATTTAAACAAGCTTCGGACATAAAAAACTAACTCATTTTTTAATAATATTGCAATATTATAAAAAAAGTCAAACTTATTGAGCTTTGATTTTTTTATGACCAATGTTTGTGTACTTTATAAGATACTGCATGGTTTAAGCTCCAACACCCATTAAACAATTTATTATTACAGTTCATAGTGAAATAAGACAAACCCAATCATCAACGAGGGGAGACTGCTACACAATACATTGCTCTACCTGCTTTCTCAGTTCCAGCAACAAAACAGTGGAATGCTCCCCACAAATATTTTTAGTCAGTTTATACCGAGAGTTAGGGCTGCCACCTCTTAGTCGATTAGTCGACTAATCGGTTGTTTTGGTCTTAGTCGACTAAGATTTCTTTAGTCGATTAGTCATTTTTTATGCTTATTCATGCTTAATTACTTATTTCCAAGAAACTTCTGAGCACATTTATGGTAAACACAAGATTTAAAGTGGTGCTTTTGCAGCATTAATTGTGGAGAAACTCAGTTTTACAGATGGTTAATTAACTACATTTATATTGTACTTTTCTAGTCTTAACCACCTCTCAAAGAGCACAGCTCTGTCAATTAAATCAACTAATCCATTAGTCGACAAAATCGTATAAGTGTTAGTCGACGAAGAATTTCTTTAGTCGAGGACAGCCTTACCGAGAGTCATGTTGTAATTAAGGTCTGCTTATGCCTCTTTGAATGGCTATGCATGGATCTGTCTGTCTACCAGTGCACTCTTAGTGTTATGTAGAGTTGGGTCAATTTCTGGTTCCACAAGTCCGGTCCAGTGTAGGAGTCTAAACCGGTTTGATTGTATGCAAACCTGTTGAACAGACATTTACTATGACACCTTCTGGCAAATTCAACAGTAGCCTATATTAGCCACCTGTGCAGAGGGCATCACGGCACTAATGGTGCGTTCTTTTTGTCTTGTAATCGCAACTAGTAGCTTGAGTGTGACGTCACATCCATGTCGAAAAACGAATAACCGTGGGTTGTTGCGTTCTTTTTGTCACACAATACTACGAGTCGGAGAAAAGATGGATTTTTGTAACATTTAGGATTCTATTCACCCAGTTATTGACATATTACACAAATATATTTCACAGTTTGATACATGAAAATTACGTTTTGATTAACGTTAACGTTAGGCTACTGTTCTGCTTTCTGCTCAAGACTCGGCTTAAAGCCGTTGTTGTCATATAGCAACCAATCGTTTCTAGCCAATTTCAGCTGCACAAGCTACAAAATAACTAGGCGGTATTTAACGCATACTAAGACTGTAGCGACATGCCTATAGGTAGCAGTATACAGTGCTATGTGTACAACTTCATTTGTTTACAACAGACAAAAGTGCTTAAAATTGTAGAAAACCACAATGTTTACTACGAGTTGTATATATGACCTTGTGGCGTTCTTTTTGCAACTTCCGGTTCGTAACTCCGGAAAACAACTCGTAAATCGACTTTGGTGGACAAAAACAACGCACCATAAATCCAACATGTAGTGCAAGCAGTGTTGGGCAGTAGCATTACTAGTTTAACTACTTCTCAATAGCATCGCTGTTTTCTGAATCAAATAGTTTTTCAGCAGGCAAAGTGTAAACACTGCAGAAGAATCATGGCTTAGAGGTGCATTACCACCACCGTGTGGACTGGAGTTGCTATACTCTCACTATGGGCTCTCTCATCATTCTCAATCGGGACAGGCTGAGTCAAGTGCGACACCTAGTGGTAAAATTCGGTACACTGATCCGGTATTTGGCTTAAAGGAACACGCCGACTTATTGGGAATTTAGCTTATTCACCGTAACCCCCAGAGTAAGACAAGTCGATACATACCCTTCTCATCTCCGTGCGTGCTGTAACGCTGTCTGACGGTTCCAGCATTAGCTTAGCCTAGCACAGATCCTGCAGGTAACTGGTTCCAACTAGCCTACTGCTCCAAATTGTGACAAAAGTGACAAAATAACGCCAACATGTTCCTATTTCCATGTTGTGATTTGTAGAGTCACAGCATGTACAAAAAACAATGTAACATGAGACACAGCCATCTTCAAACAGTAAACAAACCGGGAACTATATTCTCAGACAGGCTTGCTGCGAGCATATCACTCCGCCCAAGTACTATATTCATCCAGCTGAGAATATAGTTCCCGGTTTGTTTACAGTTAGAAGACGGCTATGACGGGTATGTATCGACTTATCTAATCTGGGGGTTACAATTAATAAGCTAAATTCCCAATAAGTCGGCGTGTTCCTTTAAGTCTAATTAACATATGCCACAGCATGTTACCACTTTTTGTACAACTCTTTATATTTATCTTCGAAACAGACTGAAACTCTAAAATATTTAAATATGTATGCAAGAAAAGCAAATACACTAAACACAAATTCAGAACTAAATTTTGAATCTAGTGCATATACATGTTATCTCAAAGAGAGACAAGTACTGTATCTCTCTCCCTGTCAGAGGCCACTGCCCGCTGCTCGGTTTGCGACTCGGAAAAGGATAACCCCCAGGTTCCCATTAATCTTATCATGGACATTTGTGTTGGGTTATTAAACAAATGATCCATTAACAAGCAAATCAAAGCCTCGTGTCTACAAGACCAGCCAGCTCACAGCACGGTCAGGCTTCATTTGGGCTCTTCAGAAACCTATGGGTGACGTCACTGCACAAGAGGACGTCCTCAAATGTCTCATTTTGTCCTCAAATGTCTCGTTTTGTCCACAACGAGAAGATATTCAGTTTAATCAGATATTTTTGACTTTTTTTTCTTTCTTCTTTTTCTTAAAGATAAAAAAAAATAAAAAAAAAGACATTCAAAATTTTCAATTATCAAAATAGTTGGTGATTAATTTAATAGTTGACAACTAATCAGTTATTTGATTAATCTTTGCAGCTCTAAAATAAAAATTTAAAACAATATAAAACTGAACATCATTTCCATCTCCATGACAACAGAGCAAACTCCATCTGCTGACAAATACTGTTAGGTGATGTTGAAAGCACAAAAAAAACATTTTTTGTCATTATTTCCAATATTTAGTGCAATCCTGATGACACATTACTGACGTGTACAGCCAACACACCTTGAAGATGCCTCCTTTTTGCCAGGCGATCTTTTCAATGGTGTCTCCAAGAATCTGAGTGTGGTCTATACCCAGAGAGGAGATGCCACACACCCACGGCCTGCTGTGGACACACAACCACAGAGGAGAATAGATTTTTATTATTCTGGGACCAAAAAGTTCAATTCTCATATGCAATTTATATTATACAAAAAAATATATATAATTGGTGTCTGTGTATCGATACTAGGGGTGTAAATCACACGTTTAATCAAGATAAGATATCACTTATTTGGACAACGGTACAATTTTTACTGATAACACAAAGTATGCCAGGATACAATTTCAATTTGATTCAATTCAGGGGCCTGCGACCGATACAAAATGATACATAACCCTATTTAACGCAATCAGTTAAATTTATGCCGTGTGTGTGTGTGTGTGTGTGTGTGTGTGTGTGTGTGTATATGTATGTATATATGTATATATATATATATATATATATATATATATATATATATATATATATATATATATATTTTTTTTTAGGGGTGCACGATTCAGAAAATGTCACGATTCGATAGATTTTTAGGCTCAAGATTCGATTCAAACTCGATTTTCGATTCAAAAAAACAATTCACAGTTTGTAAATGTAGTTACTTTTCCCATGTGATTGCAGTAGACATACAATTTAAAAGAAAAGAAACACAACAAATTAAATGTAGTTTGATATTACTTTATATATGTCTTCATATAAAAATAAAAACTTTTGCAACTAAAAACTGCAAAGTGCCAAGCTTTGGTCAGCTTTCAAATACATTTAATTCAAGTATAAAATAAAACTGTTAAATAAAAAGAGCTTTTGGTTCAGAGTTGGGTGGAGTTTAGAGCATTGAAAGAGTGCGTTGGTTGACTGACATGTTAGGTACTTTAGGTTGTTGTTGTTGGTCCGCGTCTTTAATGTTAATCTCTGGGTGATGGCGTACCATGGGAGTTCTCAAGTTTGTGGGGTTTCCAAAATACGTAACTTTCGCTTTGCAAATTATTAGCATTATTCCTATCAAGTTCCGTCTTCCCCTCAAGGTTATAAAAGCCAAAATGTGCCCAAACTCTCGCCTTCAGTGAGGATGGAGCAGGTTGAATAATTCTTTCTGTGAGGTTTGTCATTGTTTGCACCGACTAAAGTTCTTCTACTGCACTCGTTCTTTGATTATAACAAGTGCCCAGGCGTCAGTGTTAATTTGACGCAGCGCCATCTATGGGAATGGCCAGCTAAACTCATTTCAGGACAATAGTATACACGCCACCACAAAACGAAAACAAAAAGAAATTGGATTTCTATGAATCGTTTTTGAATCTGTAGAGCTTGAATCGCGATACGAATGGGAATCGATTTGTTTCTCACACACACACACACACACACACACACACACACACACACACAATTAGTCAATTTCATTACTGAGCTCTTCCAGACATTTAAATGAAAAACAAACTACTCTTTTTAATAAACCTGTCTACAATAGTGCAGGTTGTGTACCAACACTCTGCTACCTGCAAGTGTTCTCTCTGATAAAGTTTGATATTGTTTACAACAGCAGTCAATTACTGGGTGCAAACCTTTATAGATATTACAGCTTTTGTGTGTTGGTGTATCAAGGAAACATGTCAGTCATGCGCAACTAAAGCTAAAGCTTCATTCTCTAATATGACACATAAAAATGCAATTTGTACAATCTTTTTTCACAAGTGTCTCATCTGAAGTCTGTTCCGAAACTCACAAACAACAAATGGGTATCACGTCTGAATATAATTTGGGATCTAGAACGTAAAGATTATCAAATTCTAGTTCACCATTTCCAGCCCAACAGAGGTAAGTAAATTACTATTGCTTTATACTATTGAATCTTACCTTATAATGTTGGTGCAGTCATATGCTCCACCAATCCCAACTTCAATTACAGCTAAATCCACCTGCAAAAAAACAGAGTTGTTTAGATTTCAGGCAAGTTAGTAATTTAAGTAACAAAACTTTGCCCTGCTAGTGGGCTTGAGGATAGTGATGTCAGGCCATCAGCACACGCTGATCCAGCGCAAGACACCTCAACAGCTACAGGCCCGACTGCCAGGAAGTCTCAGCAGAGAATGAACCTTTCACATTGTGGACAATCTTTCAACTTTTGTGCCGTTGCACCCAAGTGCAAAGAAGCAGTGAAAATGGCTTTACCACTAAAAGAAACTATTTCGTCAGAAATATCTCATCTCAGTAGAAAAGTTACAAATTAGAAGTCAATAACCTATGTATAATTCCCAGGTAACACTGGGTTCCTATTTGCTGGCTGCTGATAAAGGCAGCAGAGGCCTGCTAGCGCACCTTCTCCTGAAGAAACACATGGAAGGCCAAGATGGTGAGGAAACGGAAGTATGCCGGCATCGTCCCTCCATGGGCATCCTAAAGAGATCAAAAAAGAAAAGGAAAAAAAGACTGCATCACCTTGTTTGCAAAGTTTTTATACAATATACACCAGTTAATGCCCCTGTGTGAAGAATATTTTTTACTTCGTTTGTTTGTAGAAAAACTAGAGACCATCTTGTGATGGGATCACACCAGCCAGCGACTTTAGCCCCTACCTCCAGCACCATTGCCCTAGCTGCCATGCCGCTGCACGCACACGCACCCTATAGAAACAGCCGGTGAAAAACCTTCCTAAATGTTGCAGCTGTCGAGAGTAGAAGAGTAATATACAACAGTGAGCAGACTGGCAAAACTTAAAAAAAATAAATCATCTTCTGCTCATGTCTGGAGCAGAAGGTGAAGAGCTAGTCCCTTTTGGGTACAATTTTATTTATATTTTGCTTCTAGGAGATGACCAAACCTATCTATTTTAGGTCCCAACGTGAAATCAGCGCTCTGTTAATATAATTTTGGGTAAAAAGTTTTGGTACTATTTTATTTATATTTTGCTTCTAGGAGATGCATTGTGAAAATATGCAGAGTTGTACATTAGCAGGAAAGTAGCACAACATGGAAGTGAAAGCAGTGCTCTGTTTATTTAAATGTTAAAATTCCCCACTTCTCAGCCCACAGCCGATCATAATTTATTTTCGGAGCTGATAGGCAAAGTCTTTCTTCTTCTCGCTCAGCCTCCCCCTCTATGCTCACCCTGGGTCTGGTTGTTTAAGTGTGCTGCTAACTTATAACACTAATGACATTACCGTCGGCAAAATACCCCCGCGAATCAAATCCATACTTCAACGTTAACCATCAAGCCACTTAGTGTGTTTGAAAATGAATACCTCTGCTGATGTGTTAAATTTGTTAACGATAATAATGACGAGACAGCACCGCCGTCATTAAACGCCGACTGTGCTGATATCAACATGTATCGTTGACAAAAAAAAGACAACACTAAAATGTAGTTAAACAAAAACTCCTTGCCTTCCACCTGTGATGGATACACAACACTACCAGCTAGAGTGCTGTAGAGTGCACTGTGGAAAATTTAGTTAATATAGAGAGAACGTGCAGATGTTTTTTCCCCCCATTGACCAATCAATTGGTTGAAGAGTAGGTAGAATTTCAGTCAACGAAGACTTTCTTCGGTTGAAGACAGCCTGAATGTCAACGTGTGCAAAGTATTTAAGGGGTCAAACTGCACACGGAGTGCTATTAATGTGACCAAAGAGTGCTGTCACATGATGGTCATGCTCATCCTGACATCCGGGGTCTCATTTTCTACTGACTCAATTACAACCTGTGACACTGATAATACAGAATAAAGCTCTACTCGGGCTAGGAATACTAACAGGATGTACAATCAGGTAAAAAGAAACAGAAAACACTGCTTGGAATGCCAACTGTTACCTCTAGACGATTAAAAGGTTAATCCATTGAATCATTTCACCGAGTGAAGTGAATGAGTAGCCATGGTTAGACTGGCGGTCAAGTTTCTTTTCAGCTAGTCCAACAGTTACATTTAAAACTGAAAAAGCGGCTGTGTTTTAAAACTATACATCTCTGCCTGGTTCCGTGACCTACCTTAGTTTCATCCAGCCGTCCATAAACCTGCCAGAAGTATTTAGTGAAGAGCTCTTTTCCAATGGGCTGTCCATTGATTCGAATCCTCTCCCTGACTTGAACCAAATGTGGGGAACTACAACAAAGAAGGAAACATCAAAAGAGGAGTGTTTAGAGCCACTACTTGCCAAGTAGGGGGAAATACATACCAAGGTTTATCAATAAAAATGTTAACTGCGTTATTTTCCTTATTTTGAATTTACGATTTTTTGTTCTTGTGCTTGCAGGTCTATGTAACAGAGCCATACCAATGATGGTAAATCATGGTATGGCTCCACATTTTAAATGAATGCATGTAATGCTATGTGCTATTAAAATAGTACATTCCTGTGAAATGCATGAATTGGCTTTATGTCCCTCACTGCTTCAGATGATAACTTTCAAGGAAACATGCTCCATCTCTCTTCCGGCCACTGATTAATGCATTTAGACTACTCCAACTATTTCTCTATTTTCACCTGCGGTTCCTCTCTGTAATCTTTACTGGTTGATCAAACTAATGTATTATAAAATACATATGTAATTTGTATAAAACAATATACAAAATAGTACAACATGTACTCATTATCAGCACTGTTGCGGGCACTAGCTGAATGTTTTAACTGTGGAAGTGTGCTTCCAGCCCAACTGGGTGATATTGAAGAATTAAAAATAGCAGAGAAACAAGTCAAACCCCACTTTTATTTTTTGTTATAGTGGGGCTTAGGCGTTGCCTTATTTTAATGTTAACAAAATCCCACAGTATTATTACAATGACCTTTTTTTTATTTTTTTATTTTATTAAACTTGACCTTACTGTTTAAAATGACCTATTGTGACCTTCAGGATAATCCTCATGAAATGTCACAACCACAAACTAGAGACTGAGGGCAAATCGAGACCTGAGGCTTTCCTAGGTATATCGACAATTAGGGGGTTTCTGAGCAGTTTCCACAACTAAAGTGCTCGCCACCCAATCAACGAAAAACTACAATTCTTACAGAAATCTCCAAATGTCAAGGTCAACAATTTCTGAGACCTAAGTGCACATGGGAGTGGCCATCACATACAATACTTCTATCATAATGTCCTAAGCCCTTATACACTTCCACAATTTATTTTAATTCTTTTTAAATTTCTGATTCATAACTAGACAAACTAACAAACAAACTTAAACAGTGCTGAGCTGCATCTCAAATTCATCTTCAGGTTTCCAGCTTTTAGATGATTTAGCCCACTCCTATTGGCTTTATGTCCCTCACTGCTTCAGATGATAACTTCCAAGGAAACATGTTCCATCTCTCTTCCTGATTGACGCATTTAGGCTACTCAAACTATTTCTCCATTTTCACCTGCGGTTCCTCTCTGTAATCTTTACTGGTTGTTCAGCTATAACAACTCCAAATTTTCCTATACAATTCACTGTCTGAGAAATAATTGCGATTAACAATATAATTGTCTCTTTCAGCCATCCATCTCCATCTTCGTCCGCTTATCCGGTGTCGGGTCGCGGGGGGAGCAGCTCCAGCAGGGGGCCCCAAACTTCCCTTTCCCGAGCAACATTAACCAGCTCCGACTGGGGGATCCCGAGGCGTTCCCAGGCCAGGTTGGAGATATAATCCCTCCACCTAGTCCTGGGTCTTCCCCGAGGCCTCCGCCCAGCTGGACGTGCCTGGAACACCTCCCTAGGGAGGCGCCCAGGGGGCATCCTTACCAGATGCCCGAACCACCTCAACTGGCTCCTTTCGACGCAAAGGAGCAGCGGCTCTACTCCGAGCTCCTCACGGATGACTGAGCTTCTCACCCTATCTCTAAGGGAGACGCCAGCCACCCTCCTGAGGAAACCCATTTCGGCCGCTTGTACCCTGGATCTCGTTCTTTCGGTCATGACCCAGCCTTCATGACCATAGGTGAGGGTAGGAACAAAAACTGACCGGTAGATCGAGAGCTTTGCCTTCTGGCTCAGCTCTCTTTTCGTCACAACGGTGCGATAGATGGAATGTAATACCGCACCCGCTGCGCCGATTCTCCGACCAATCTCCCGCTCCATTTGTCCCCTCACTCGCGAACAAAACCCCCAAGGTACTTGAACTCCTTCACTTGGGGTAAGGACTCATTCCCTACCTGGAGAAGGCATTCCATCGGTTTCCTGCTGAGAACCATGGCCTCCGATTTAGAGGTGCTGATCCTCATCCCAACCGCTTCACACTCGGCTGCGAACCGATCCAGTGAGTGCTGAAGGTCACAGGCCGATGATGCCATCAGGACCACATCATCTGCAAAGAGCAGCGATGAGATCCCCAGCCCACCGAACTGCAACCCCTCCCCATCCCGACTACGCCTCGATATCCTGTCCATAAATATTACAAACAGGATTGGTGACAAAGCGCAGCCCTGGCGGAGGCCAACCCTCACCCGAAATAAGTCCGACTTACTGCCGAGAACCCGGACACAACTCTCACTTTGGTCGTACAGAGATTGGATGGCCCTGAGTAGAGACCCCCCTCACCCCCATACTCCCGCAGAACCTCCCACAGTATCTCCCGGGGGACCCGGTCATACGCCTTCTCCAAATCCACAAAACACATGTAGACCGGTTGGGCATACTCCCAGGCCCCCTCCAGGATCCTTGCGAGAGTAAAGAGCTGGTCCGTTGTTCCACGACCAGGACGGAATCCGCATTGTTCCTCTTCAATCTGAGGTTCGACTATCGGCCGAACCCTCCTTTCCAGCACCTCTCCGTGAACCATCACCTTATCGTGGTGGAGAGGTTTGGGTGTCTCTGTGAACCTGAGGGCTGTGTTGTCTGGAGCTTTGTGCTCCTGGTAGGGTCTCCCAAGGCAAAGTGGTCTCAGGTGAGGGGCCAGACAAAGAATGGTTCAAAAACCCCATGATAGAACGAGGAAGGGATAGAGTGACCCTGCCCGGAGGAAGCCCGGGGCCCCCCGTCTGGAGCCAGGCCCAGACGGAGGGCTCTTCGGCGAGCGCCTGGTGGCCGGGTTTGCCACGGAGCCCGGCCGGGCACAGCCCGAACAAGCTACGTGGCACCTCTGTCTCCATCCCATGGGCCCACCACCTGTGGGAGGAACCGCTGGGGTCGGGTGCGCTGCCACATGGGTGGCAGTGAAGGTCAGGGGGCCTCGACGGACCAGACCCGGGCAGCAGACGCTGGCTTTGGGGGACGTGGAACGTCACCTCTCTGTGGGGGAAGGAGCCGGAACTGGTGCGGGAGGTGGAGCGCTACCGGTTAGATCTGGTGGGGCTTACCTCTACGCATAGTCTCGGTTCTGGAACCGTACTCCTGGATAGGGGTTGGACTCTTTTCTTCTCCGGAGTTGCTCAGGGTGTGCGGCGCCGGGCGGGTGTGGGGATACTAACAAGCCCCCCGGCTAAGCGCCGCTACGTTGGAGTTTACCCCGGTGGACGAGAGGGTCGCCTCCCTACGCCTGCGGGTGGTGGGGGGGGAAAACTCTGACTGTTGTTTGTGCATATGCACCAAACAGGAGTTCGGAGTATTCGGCCTTCTTGGAGACCTTGAGTGGAGTCCTGCATGGGGCGCCAGTGGGGGGACTCCATTGTTCTGCTGGGGGGACTTCAACGCGCACGTGGGCAATGATGGAGACACATGGAGAGGCGTGATTGGGAGGAACGGCCTCCCTGATCTAAACCAGAGTGGTTGTTTGTTGTTGGACTTCTGTGCTAGTCATGGATTGTCTATAACAAACACCATGTTCGAACATAGGGATGCTCATAAGTGTACCTGGTACCAGAGCACCCTAGGCCGAAGGTCAATGATCGATTTTATAATCGTTTCATCTGATCTGAGGCCGTATGTTTTGGACACTCGGGTGAAGAGAGGGGCAGAGCTGTCAACCGATCACCATCTGGTGGTGAGTTGGGTCAGGGGGTGGGGGAAGACTCTGGACAGACCTGGTAAGCCCAAACGTGTAGTGCGGGTAAATTGGGAACGTCTGGAGGAGGCCCCTGTCCAACGGACTTTCAACTCGCACCTCCAGCGGAGCTTTTCGTGCATCCCTGTGGAGGCTGGGGGGCATTGAACCCGAGTGGACAATGTTCAAAGTTTCCATTGCTGAAGCTGCGGCGGGGAGCTGTGGTCTTAGGGTCTTAGGTGCCTCAAGGGGCGGTAACCCACGAACACCGTGGTGGACACCGGTGGTCAGGGAAGCCGTCCGACTGAAGAAGGAGTCTTTCCGGGATATGTTATCCCAGAGGACTCCGGAGGCAGTTGCAGGGTACCGAAGGGGCCCGAAGGGCTGCAGCCTCTGCCGTGAAAGAGGCAAAGCAGCGGGTGTGGGAGAAGTTCGGAGAAGACATGGAGAAGGACTTTCGGTCGGCACCAAAGTGCTTCTGGAAAACTGTTCGCCACCTCAGGAGGGGGGAAGCGGGGAACCATCCAAGCTGTGTACAGTAAGGATGGGACACTGTTGACCTCAACTGAGGAGGTAATAGGGCGGTGGAAGGAGCACTTTGAGGAACTCCTGAATCCGACTAATACGCCCTCTATGTTAGAGGCAGAGCTGGAGGATGACGGGGGGATTGTCGTCGATTTCCCAGGCGGAGGTCACTGATGTAGTCAAACAACTACACAGTGGCAAAGCCCCTGGGATTGATGAGATCCGTCCGGAAATGCTCAAGGCTCTGGGTGTGGAGGGGCTGTCCTGGTTGACACGTCTCTTCAACATTGCGTGGAAGTCTGGAACAGTGCCAAAGGAGTGGCAGACTGGGGTGGTGGTTCCCCTTTTTAAAAAAGGGGGGACCAGAGGGTGTGTGCCAATTACAGGGGTATCACACTTCTCAGCCTCCCTGGTAAAGTCTACTCTACTCTTTCAGCCAAATGTAATTTATTTATTTATATTTATATATATATATATTTCTTTTTTGTTCCAAGATTATTTTTTGGGCATGTTAGGCCTTTATTTCTATAGGTGAAAACATGAAAGGGGAGAGAGAGGGGGAATGACATGCAGCAAAGGGCCACGGGTCGGAGTCGAACCTCCGGCCGCTGCGTCGAGGAGTAAACCTCTATATATGGGCGCCTGCTGTACCAGGTGAGCTACCCAGGCGCCCATTTATTACTTTTTCAAACAAATGAAAGTTTTGAATGAATCCCAGGATTCATCTTTTGGTTGTATCACTGTAATGTGACCCAGATAATGTAATAACACTATGAACATAAACTTGACAATAGAACATTTAGCCTCATCAATGAAAAACAAAGCATTCATCATTAACAAAAAAAATTACTCTGGCTTGAGCCCAGGATGTTTGGAGTTGTTATGGCAACAAGTGACAGCTGCTGCTAGCATAGCTTTAGCTCAACGGTCCGACCAATCATCATCACATACAGTATATAATTACAATTTGCCATATCTAACTAACTAACTACCACCAACAGTCATAACCTTTAAGACCTTAGCAAATGTTATTTACAGATTAGACAAATTTGAGCCCATAAGGAATGACGGCCACTTCCGCTACAGGGTTATTAATTTAACGAAGCACAATAGTAGCTAGATTAAACAATAGACGGATTCAATACATTACTCAAACATGTGTAAAGGTGCTTTGGTGGATTTTTACGTCGAAAGCCGACTTGCCTTGCAACTGTGGGTGGGGCGTCCTGTGGTAGGAATCCATAGCCTCTGTTCTGGGACGCTACAGCGTGCATGCAGGTTTTGGAAACATGTTTGATGGATGCAAACTAAAGTCTGACCGATTTGTCATTAAAATGCTCTAATGCTTTAATTGCAATAAAACAAAAATCGCGATTACGTACCAAATATTGCTGTTATACAATTATGTAATAATTGACCTTTGATCTACCCGTGAACATTCCCTGTCCTCCACCCCTCTTTAAATAAAAAAAAAAATGCTAAGAGGTTAATGGTAACACTTTATACTTTCTCTGGTTTCAAAATAAAAAGCATAAAAGGCCCATGTACTGGTAATTCCATCCCTCTGTATCAAATAGTGTAAAGTTTCATATACTGCAGTTTTACCTGTAAAATCCAGTGCGGAAACCATATCTTCTTAACATGTGCTCAGTAAATGCACAGGTTGACCCCTGAAAGATAAATGCAAACATTTAAGAGGCCACCCTCGTTTAGCTGTCAAACTCACGTTTAAAAACATGTTTGCATGACCTTTTGTCAGAGCTTGCGTAGTTGGAGCTTAGTGTTCAACATTAAAAAGTAAGTCTGTACCCTGCTCTCTGTATTTGATTTTGCACCCCATCCTCTGACCCCAAGCTCACCAATCACCACCAATCACCAACTAAGATGATACTACTTCTGTACTGTCTGATCAATATATAATTGGGTTAACTTTATGTAGGATTGTATTGCACTCATTATTTTTTTGTTTTGTTTGTTTGTTGTCTTTGTCTGTTTTTTCTAGTGGGACCTTGGTGTATCTGATTATTGTTAAATGTATCTATGTCTCCCACTGTTCTGTAACTGAAAATGTATAAATAAATCATAAAAAAAAAGTAAGTCTGTGATCCAAATGTAAACAAAGGGTTTGCCGGATCAATATATGCCATTCAGACTTCTCAGTTCTTTATGTAAAAGCATCTGCATGTGACTTGTATGGTCAAATTACTGACTGGGCCTTTGAAATGCAACATACACAATTCAAAATAAATAAAAGACTTGTTTGTCTAGTTAGCTCACCTTGCCCTTTGTTCCCGTCACATGAATGATATTGAGATGGTCTAGTTCCTCCACCTTTGAAACCCACACATAAGTACTCTTATCAAATCAGACAACAATAACATTGCATTTCTAATCTTTGAAGTGGTCACTATTATATGCGTTTATATATGCTGATAAAGCTGACTCACTGTTAGGCCGGCTCGTTCCAGGAATCCTCTCATGGCCTGGAGCTGCAACTGAGGGTTGCCCCGCTCTCGTCGTACCTCCTCCAGAGCACTAGCATTGGTCTGTAGTGTGTTCAGAGTGCAAATGGCATCCTGCAGCAAAAGCAAAAAGTGAAACGTTTAGAATCACACAGCGCTTAAAAACAAACCACCATGGTCTACACAGCACAGAGGACCGAAGCTTGGACATGATGCACTGTCCCTGCTTTTGACCTATTGCTAGGAGTAAAACACAAGTCAACCAATCAGGCTCCTGTTTGTTCTACATGCAAATGTTTAGGGAGAGCAACATGTTAAGTAGATTCAGGGTCTCATGTCTGACGGTATCTTGTATTGAAGTCCAGCTCTTATCCATCTGTTGATTAGAGGACTCCACTGGCTTGGTCAGCTAATAACAGCTTTCAGAGGGTAAAGGGAAAACTTTTCCTTAAGCTGGACCTGGAAATGTTTAGGGCTGACGTGATTGGTCTGTCTGTCGTTAAGTCTATCAACAGAAAATGAAAGATTTTCCGTTTTCTAGCATTGTGAAGTTTTGGACATTTGAAAGTTTTGGACTCCATTGTTGTCCATAGATGTCTAAAAGCACATAAATGAGCCTAATTATTGCATTGACTAATCTGTTACTTTATTACCATGGAAACACACACACACACACACACCAAATAATAGAACAGCTGCAATGAGACAGAAGCCACGATGACTTTACAAGAAGACATTTTTCACTCATATACAATACATTTAGATTGAGTATCTCTAACTAGGCCTTCTGCTAAAAAGTAATAATAGGTCTCACATCTTACCATTTCTGTCAAGCCTCCTAAATCACTACCCATGGGTAGATCATCTTCTGTAAACTGACAATGCTGCATCACCTTTTATGGCAGGTATGCCCAGATACACCTCCATTACAGACACACCCCCACTGACTCCACCTCAATGCAGTGTGGACTGTCCTGCTGCAGATTGTGCAAACAATCTATTTTCTTAAAATACTAGATCTTTGGTCATTTTAGGCTTCCGGTGACAATGCAGGAGCAGCACTGGGAAACTTCAAAATCACATGCTTTTAGCAGGTCGTTCAATTCGTTATTTTTTCTTATTGAGAATCAGGTGAGAAGATTAATACCAGTCCAAAAATTCTGCCAAAAAACAAACAAAAAAACCCCGCCAAAAATCCCTCTGTACAGGAAAACCCCTGCTTAAAACACTTGTTTAATCTGTACAAATACAGAGATTAAATAAACAAGTTGTTACGTGTTGAGCTTTAAAAGGGTGCTGGTAGGTGGATTTTATGACACATGTATCCCATTATAATTTAAAAAGTTGTGGAACTGTAACAGGCATGTTTATTTAAAAAAGCAATAAGGCTCAACAACAATAAAGCAAAAAAAAGCTTTATTGGCCACGTATGTGCACATACACACAAGGAATTTGACTCTAGTTTTGTGTTGCTCTTATTGTTCATACTAGAACAGAGCTAGACGAAAGCTAAAACCAGGACAGCAAAGCAGAACAAGGTAAACAAACATTAAACTACTACAACAATGGATTTTGAATGATTAATGCATGTTAACGGGTTGCTATATACATAATGCGATGGGCAGTGCCTGTATCATCTTGATTTGCATTAACCTTAAGCTGCAACAATGGACCTTTTTCCACAGCAGACATTTTGACTTGTCATAGTAGGAAAAGCACAGCTGACGATGGATCAATTCCATCAAGTGTCCCAATAAGCTATTTCAGTGAGTCAGCATGCACAATACCAGGGCCTCTCCTAAGTGGAATGCAGCCATCAGTAATGGTTTTGAATAAACCTGAGCGTTTCCTACTATCTATGACATGTCAACAGGTCTGCTGTGAAAAAGGTCTATTTAAGATAAGTCAGAACATGTTTATAGCTCTTAAGATATAGAAGTTTCACTTGTGTTGAGTTAATAACAAAACCCACATAAGATAAAAAGGTAAACACTTAAGTTTACAATGTGGAACTGGCCCAAGTCAAAGTCACGGCACGAGAGGTTTACCGCGAGTTAGCACACCGGTTGAACATTGACGTTGAGTCAGTCAGTGAGGCAGTACCGTTAACAGACATAGGATACAACAGACTAGTGTGTGCTGCTGTGAGCTCTGTCCACACTGTAATTTTTAATAGCATTCACTCAGAACCAAACAGCTTCTTTTGCCAGCTTAAAGTCACTCGGCTCTAAAACGCCAGCTACAATAAACGAAGTCGCATATGGTGCTGTCAGCCATGTTTTCATCCATCTGTGAACACTGTTCAGTCAACTCAGAGTTGCGGTTGCGGTTACAAACTTGTAAAACTAGCACTGGCGGCTAGCTAATTAGCTCGCTAGCAGCCTGTGCAAAGAAAGGTAGAAGAGCGTACCTGGTACTCCATGCCTGGTATCTGACGTGCCGTCTTGGTGCTGTAGTACCTGGCTGAAAGGCTTGCTAAACTACACCCCCAGTACTTCTTTTGGAGCCGCGCGGCAAACGCGGAGCACCGCTGCCACACGCTCGAAATGCACACCATCATGGGGCGCCGGGCTGTCACAGGAAGCTGCAGCCAAATATGGGAAGTCCTTTTGGCAAACGCAATGACGACACTCCTCCTATGACGACACGACACTCCTCCTATTTTTTTTACAAGCAAGATAATACAATAAATGTTATTGATTATTTTCTTGTTTCATTTATTGCTTTTTTAATTTGATTAGGCCCTTAATTGATTTAACGGTGTACTTACTTTGTATTTTGGTGTCTGATAAGTCCATGTGGACTGGGCATATGTAGGCGATGCCTGAATATTAAATATCTATTAAAAATAGAATGTTGCTCATATGTTTTACATAGCCAACATTTCCTTTTACTGGGCAATGAGAGTAAGAAAACTGTCAGGTTTAATTATGAAATAAAACGGAAGTTTAACTTGCTTAGATTAGCATAATGATAGTTTGTTATATTTACAGCCAGTAAAAAATATGGTACTCACACTCTCATAAACATTAAAAAAATCAACGTTTACCCACATTTAGGGCTGCCACCTCTTAGGCGATTAGTCGACTAATCGGTCGTTTTGGTCTTAGTCGACTATGATTTCTTTAGTCGATTAGTCATTTTTTATGCTTATTCATGCTTAATTATTTATTTTAGGAAACTTCTGAGCACATTTATGGTAAACACAAGATTTAAAGTGGTGCTTTTGCAGGATTAATTGTGGAGAAACTCAGTTTTACAGATGGTTAATTAACTACATTTATATTGTGCTTTTCTAGTCTTAACCACCTCTCAAAGAGCACAGCTCTGTCAATTAAATCAACTAATCGATTAGTCGACAAAATCCTATAAGTGTTAGTCGAACAGTCGGACAGCCCTACCCACATTGACACATCAAAATAAGTAATAATGCCCCTGCAAATTTTTGCATTCAGACAGCAGACCAGGCATTTTGATAAAAGTACAACAGATATTATACAGAATACAAATAATGGGTTTACAGTGATATTTTAGTGCACATATTGGTGCATATTTGGCATACTTAGAGACATGATATCATTTCTAAGAATTGTTTTCTGTGATTGATTTTCAAGAAACTGTAGGCTGGAATGAGGAGGGGTTTTTGGTATTCTTTACAGTTTAATATCGTTACATTGCTCACTAAATTCAGTTGTAGGCAATATCTGCAGACGTTGATGAAATAAAGGTATTTTTATTGCACCATCTCAGTCTCCTGATAACTCATTGATTCATCCTTGGCACTAGAAAAGGCCAGATAGTATCAAAGGTAATGAAATGGCAGATTCTGCAAAACAGAAGTTAAGAGCACTATTGAACAGAGATTAAAGGAAAAGTGTCAAACGCAATGGGAGGAAGAGAGGAAAGGATAATGCTTTTAAAGAGTACAAAGGTAAGTTGGGAGAAATAAGGAGCAAGAGAGATGGGATAATATCAAGACTTAGATTTGGGCTAAACACTGGGCTAAACAGTAATTTTGTGAATATTGTAAACACGAGAATAGAAGCTTCCTGTTCATTCTGTACTTGTCCAATGTTGCTGCCTTCATTTGGACTCATTGGATTGAATTAATTTGATGTGTTAATCAAATTGTATTGGGTGTAAACAACGCAAATGATATGTCTATATTTCTATATATTTATTAATATTATTAATGAATTGATGAAACAAATCATTAGACTGCTGACATTCAGTTTAACTTAAAGGTCACATGGCATGAAAATGTCTCGTTATGAGGTTTTTTGACATTAATATGAGTTCCCCCAGCCTGCCTATGGTCCCCCAGTGGCTAGAAATGGCGATAGCTGTAATCCGAGCCCTGGGTATCCTGCTCTGCCTTTGAGAAAATGAAAGCCCATGGGCCGATCTGGAATCTTCTCCTTATGAGGTCATAAGGAGCAATGTTACCTCCCCTTTCTCTGCTATCTATATGGCTTTCAAACAAGCAAAGTGGCAGTTGGTCAAGGCCACACCACCACTCTCCACCTTGCCCCCCCCCTCTCCTCCTCAATAGCTACAGACACAGAAATGGCACATACTAGGGAAAGCTTATTGTGGGACTGGCTGGCTGTAATTCTGCACCAAGGCTGAATTTCGGGAAAGAGACTTCAGATACAGTATTAGGGGACCACTAAGGTCTATATAAAAGAGACTTCAGATACAGTATTAGGGGACCACTAAGGCCTATATAAAAGAGACTTCAGATACAGTATTAGGGGACCACTAAGGTCTATATAAAAGAGACTTCAGATACAGTATTAGGGGACCACTAACGTCTATATAAAAGAGACATCAGATACAGTATGGGGACCACTAAGGTCTATATAAAAGAGACTTCAGATACAGTATTAGGGGACCACTAAGGTCTATATAAAAGAGACTTCAGATACAGTATTAGGGGACCACTAAGGTCTATATAAAAGAGACTTCAGATACAGTATTAGGGGACAACTAAGGTCTATATAAAACAGACTTCAGATACAGTATTAGGGGACCACTAAGGTCTATATAAAAGAGACTTCAGATACAGTATTAGGGGACCACTAAGGTCTATATAAAAGAGACTTCAGATACAGTATTAGGGGACCACTAAGGTTTATATAAAAGAGACTTCAGATACAGTATTAGGGGACCACTAAGGTCTATATAAAAGAGACTTCAGATACAGTATTAGGGGACCACTAAGGTCTATATAAAAGAAACTTCAGATACAGTATTAGGGGACCACTAAGGTCTATATAAAGGAAACTTCAGATACAGTATTAGGGGACCACTAAGGTCTATATAAAAGAAACTTCAGATACAGTATTAGGGGACCACTAAGGTCTATATAAAGGAAACTTCAGATACAGTATTAGGGGACCACTAAGGTCTATATAAAAGAAACTTCAGATACAGTATTAGGGGACCACTAAGGTCTATATAAAAGAAACTTCAGATACAGTATTAGGGGACCACTAAGGTCTATATAAAAGAGACTTCAGATACAGTATTAGGGGACCACTAAGGTCTATATAAAAGCATCCAAAGAGCACCATGTCATGGGACCTTGAAATGCATTGGTAGCAGGGTCACAGCTTGAAATAGACATACCCCGAACTGCAACATAATCCCTTTTTCCCCTGCATTTATGTCTCGCTCACACTCCAGTCCAGTTGGAGGCGCTAATGCACCTTTAAGTTGGTTTGCAAACCGCCAATAAACCATAAGGAAGAAGAAGAAGAAGAAGAGGAAGAAGAAGATGCTTTTTTTTTATTTTATTTTTTTTTATTGACAAAATGCAGTACACAGAGAATCTGTGTGACTTCAGTAGAGATTTAAATTCTATGAGAAAAGGTACAAAATTAGGAGATGAATAAGAATATTTGTGCTTGTGAATATAAAATTTGGCATACAGAATGATGAAGTTAATTAGTTACTCAAGAGCACCATTACCTGAATTTTTGAACCCACCAACATTGTCTACACTTTTTAAGGTTAAAGGTTTAGACAATGTTGTTGGGTTCAAAAAAGTAAGACTCAAAATCTGTCCAAAATCTTTTGGATATTTCACAATCAAAATAAAGGTGAGATATTGTTTCAATATTCTGTTTACAAAATGTACAATAAGAGGCAATGTCGTCAAATTTAGCAATAAGGTGATTTGTAGGGTATTTGTTGTGTAAAATTTTGAGGTGTACTTCCTTAGCTTTGTTATAAAACACAGTACTTACAGGGTAGAAGCCAAGCCCTTCTCCAATTTATGTTCTCAATTTTAGATCTCCACAAAAACTTGCCCCTTGGCACACTGTATTCTTTCTCTGAAAAATTCGGCGAATATGCTTGTTGTTGCACTTTATGTGCGTTAGTTCAATTCCATTCAATGATAGTAAAGACTGAGATACTGTAGCCTATATCGTGTGCACCATAACTTATGGTAGGCCTAAGTAATTTTTTATAATTAGATAGAAACCAACCATTTGTGATTGCACGAGATAAAGAGTTAGTACATTCTCTCAAAGGAATTGGAAAACTGTGTACAATAAACTGTTCATATTATAGCATATTACCAGATTCATCAAAAAGATTAAGAATGTGATTTAAATCTCTTTGATACCATTTAGGAAAAAATAAGGATTTTCTCTTAATACATCCATGCCTGCGGGAGGCAGAAATGTCCCGCAAGGCGTCTGGTCTGCCGGAAATCAACCAAGGAAGAAGAAGAAGGGTCGCAGAGTCTGAACGGCACAGGGATGCAGCGAGACAAAACAAGCAACGCCGGTGGGGCTGAAAAGTAAGAATATAGCTATATTATATCTAACTTATAAGACATGTGTAATTTCTTTCATTGAATTACATTGGGACATGTTCTATATAGCTCGTGTTTTAACATAAAGGTCCTAATTTGCAATGAAATGTCTCTTCAGGCCCGACCGGGAGGCCGCCATAATGTCGAAATACTACGATGGAGTTGAATTTCCTTTCTGTGACGAGTTCTCCAAATATGAAAAAATGGCAAAAATAGGACAAGGAACCTTTGGGTGAGTAATACACAAACATTGTATGGTGTGAGTGTATCTGTAAATGCGTTTTTGGTGGCTGTGTCTAACGTTAGCTGTGCTATAGCCATAGGCTAGCTAACTTTAGTCACAAGGAATACAGTCTAACTTAACAATGGAACAAGTTACGTTAGTTAAACATGGGGAATTGTGTTTTTCTCCGTGTGGGCACACATCAAAATAGATTCATAACAAATTAAACAACACAATGTTTATTTCAACTGACAGTCCTATTGGACTGGTCCAACATGAATAAATAAATAAATAAGGACCATGTCTACAGAACGGGACATGTTTTACTGGTTGGACAGTATAAAATAAATAAATAAAGAGAACAGGACAACTTTTCTTTCGCTTCTCTGATTCGTTCCGTTTAGTTGTCTCTATTTCTTCTAGCCTGACAAGCCAGACCCACATCAAGATGTTGGGTCTGGGAACTCACCATGACGTGTACTAATGTGTGCAAGTGGCACGTTAACTGGCCAATGAAATGATAATCATTATAGTGTTTCAAGAGGGCTCTAAATCACACACAACTAAGCCACACAGCCAACGTACGGGACGGCGTGCTCCACAAAATAAACAAAATATTACATACTTATCGCAACACTTTCGATATAATATTGAGCAACGTGATATTGCGATAACGATATTGAGTCGATATATCATGCACCCCTAGTTAGAACTTTGTATTCTTTTTTTTCTTTTTTTTTTTAAGAGTGTTTAAAATCAAGTTGTCAGTAAAAGTGTTATTTGTAAATGTATGTATGTAATCACATCATAGGGAGGTGTTCAAAGCAAAGCACAGACAGACTGGGAAGAAGGTCGCGCTGAAGAAAGTTTTGATGGAAAATGAGAAAGAAGGGGTAAGAGACCATTCAGAGTTTGTTTTTTTTATAGCCTCATATGTTGAATATCCATAAGATTGGGACACCTGTTAGGAACAGTTGATGTGGATAGAGCTGGGCTATAGGGAGAAAATTAGATATCACGATATTCTTGACCAAATACCTCAATATCGATATTGTGGCGATATTCTAGGGTTGACAATTGGTCCTTTTTACCAAAATATCGTCACGCGTAGATTTTTTTTATAAATAATCATCAGTAATATGGACATAATGTCTAAGTGGGGAAAAGGCAAATAATAGAACAGCTAGAACAGTCTGGTAAGTTCAGAAAAGGACATCACTTTACTGTAATCTAGCCTTTAAAACCAGTTAAAGACAACACTTATGTCATATCACGATATTACAATATCCAAAATCTAAGACGATACCTAGTCTCATATCACAATATCGATATAATATCGATATATTCCCCAGCCCTAGATGTGGGCCCAGCTTGAGTGTTTTTTTTTCCTTTTATATGACAGAAAAGGCATAGTAAATGTACAATGTGTAGTTCTTTACCATATGCTCCAAAAACAAAGAGGGCAGCAGCAAGAATGGCATGATTTGCTAATTGAAGCGATGAAGGTGTTCACAATTAGGGCTGCAACTAACAATTATTTATTATTGTTAATCTGTTATTTTCTTAATTAATTGATCAGTTGTTTGCTATATAAAATGTCAGAAATTGGTGAACAATGTCGATCAAATATATTTAGTTAATTGTCACAGAGGAGAATCCTGGGAAAACCCTGACAAACTTCCGGCAAATTTTAGATTTGCTCTGCAAGTCAGTCTGGCCAAGAGCCCATTCAAGCCCATTTCCAATTTTTCCAAATCGAGGCACCAATCACAACCGTTGAGGCGGGCTACTTTACACAATGACTATAGCGCAGCGACGGCAAGCAGCTTTTTGTTTACATTCAACATGACGGCTACCGAACCGCAGCAACCCGTTGATGCTGCTGTCGCTGCTACGTCACCCGGATCGTTGGTCTGATTGGTTAAAGGACTATCCAATTGCGCCCAGAGGAATTTGAGCGGCATCCGTTGGTGACGCCCCTTTGGAAGTGAGCTGTGAATAAAGCTTGCCCAGACCCACTCTCAGTTACAACTGAGAAGGGTCTGGTGTCAACCAGGCTAACAGAGAAGTGAAAAAACTAGAAAATATATGTATTGTTCATTAAAAAAATGGCTCAAACCAATTAATCAATAAAAATTATATTATATTAATCAAAATGAATATTCAAATCCCAAAATTGAAAATCAAATACCTACCCAACAAACGAATAGTCGAATATTCAGATTCAGCCCCCTGACTTGGCTGTGAAACTCCCTGGCATTCACTTTTTGTCAAGTAACTGCTGCATATGTCCTGTGCTTATAATGCTGCTTGTTTTTGTTCTGGCTACATAATTTTAAATATTGACAACATGCTTGAATTCGTTAGTCCATCAGGGTTTCTACACATTCACTATATGATTTTTCTCTTGCTGCTTTATTTTAGTTCCCAATCACAGCTCTGAGAGAGATCAAGATCCTGCAGCTACTCAAACATGAGAATGTAGTCAATCTGATTGAGATCTGCAGAACCAAAGGTTGGTGTTACCATAATTTGCTATAACAATCTATTTCTGGCTTAATCTATGTTTATGTGGTTATATATTTAGGGCACTTATTTGTCCTACCATGTAAGAAGTAGCAAAATGTGTTTTGCTCCAATGATGGAAGCAAGAAGCTTTTTTTTATTTTTTTTTACAAGTCATGTAAAAAAAAAAAATGTTTGTTCTTGAAGCTACTCAGTTCAACAGATACAAAGGCAGCATCTACCTGGTGTTTGACTTCTGTGAGCATGACCTGGCTGGGCTGCTCAGCAATGCCAATGTAAAGTTCACCCTGGCAGAGATCAAGAAGGTCATGCAGATGCTGCTCAATGGATTGTACTACATCCACAGAAATAAGGTGAGGCATTGATAAAGAGTATAAATGTATGTAAAATACCCTATATGCTGTATTACCCTAGAGAAATGAGAAAAAGAAGAGGAATTTATCATATCAGCAGAAGACTGGAAATAGTCACTAACTTGTGTGTGTGTTATTGCATGTTGATATCGTCAGCGTAAGGCGGTGCTATCTCGTCATATAGCCGTAACACTGTCCAAACTGCTCCAAATTCCAAACCCCGAGTTCATTGGGTACCCAGGAAACCAAGTGTGAAGTACATTGGATTAACAGTTCATGAGATATTTCAAAGACAGACCACACATACATAGGCTTCCCGGTTTTATTACATACAGTAGATATTGGGTGTTAATCTACAAGAAATGATACATTCAGAGGACATCTCTTTAACATACTGCGTGTATGAAGCAGATGACGTGGGAACCGCAAAATCCACCTATATTAAATTCATGTCTGTCAACAACAGAACAAACTTTAGACATGGACAAATTAACCTTTACAATCAGAGATCAAATACACAAATAGAGTAAGGTCCACTCCAAAGATAGTCTGTTTAATAAAATATCTCAATCTTTTTTTTTCTGAAAGTAGACAAATAGGGTAGATCTTTTTCAATTAATAAGCATGGGTTTTATCAGTTTAAACCCAAGAAATACCACCTCATTTGTTATTACTCTCACTGTTACAATGTCTTGTGGTCTCGATCTTAATGTTTCCTTCTCTTGGATCAGATCCTTCACAGAGATATGAAGGCGGCCAACGTGCTCATCACCAGAGACGGTGTCCTGAAGCTGGCTGACTTTGGTTTGGCTCGAGCCTTTAGCCTGGCTAAAAACAGCCAGGGGAACCGCTACACTAACCGCGTGGTCACACTCTGGTACAGACCTCCAGAGCTGCTGCTAGGTTAGAGACAACCATAATACTCAAGAAAATGCACTAAGGCTTATTTATCAATAAGTGGATGCAGTGCAATTTACTTATGTGTAAATTTCGTTGTGGCGTTGTGTACAGCCATTACCCACATATGCAGCTATTTATAGTGCCTACTGTGTCAGTTCATAAATGATGCTGTATCTTAATCATTGTCCTCATATATCAAAAAAGCATTCAGTAATGATGTATAGAACTCATTGATGCTGACTTTACAAAGTGCTTCACAAATTATAAAAAATAAATAAAGACAAAGGCATTGCATCATTTATTTATGTATGTATTTATACATAAATAAAGTTGTTTTTTGATAGGTGAGCGAGACTACGGCCCCCCCATTGACCTGTGGGGAGCAGGCTGCATCATGGCAGAGATGTGGACAAGAAGTCCCATAATGCAAGGCAACACTGAGCAGCATCAGCTCACTCTCATCAGCCAGCTCTGTGGCTCCATCACTGCTGAGGTAATATGACATAAGGGGAACATCAGTTTAGACTGAAGTTACCTGGTGACATACTCACAGGGCTCGACGCTAACATTTTCTAAAAGAAGCATGTGTGCAGAAAGATCTTTAGGGGTGTAATTAAAAATTATCAAATTAGTTTTTCTTTTAAAGTGCTCATATTATGCTCATTTTCAGGTTCATAATTGTATTTCGAGGTTGTATCAGAATAGGTTTACATGGTTTAATTTTCAGAAAACGCCATATATTTGTTGTACTTCACATTGCTGCAGCTTGTCTTTTCACCCTGTGTGTTGAGCTCTCTGTTTTAGCTACAGAGTGAGACATCGCACTTCTATTCCGTCTTTGTTGGGAGTCGCACATGCACAGTAGCTAGATAAGCACAACTGTAAGATCTGTAGATCTACTCTATCTGTAAAGTGTCCTGAGATAACTCTTGTTATGATTTGATATTATGAATTACATTAATTTGAATTTAATTTTATTTATTTGAATAGAAAAAAAGAATACTAGTTTTTTATTATTATTTCTCCTTTTTATTAAATAATTTTGTAAGTAGTCATACTTTGTACTGCTTTTAAACGGTATATGGTTCAAGGTTCATGTATTGTTATTGTAGAACACCACGAAATGTGGTTGTAGTCTCTTTGTGCTACACAAGAAAAAAAAAAAGTTATTTCCTGTAGTGCACGTTCTGAATGTGCATAAGGAGGAATGAAACCGCAGCAACAAAACCCTGGTGAGTTCTCTGGACAGATAATGTGGCCAGCATCTTGACAATACAAATTCTACAATTCAATCAGAGACACATTGTCCCATCTACTTTGACTAAGTCTGAGCATCATTGTTGTAAAAATGTTTCCATAAACTTGTACAGGATACGTGATATACTGTATGTAGACATGTATTTGGGATGGGAAAGAGAATTTGCTTTTAGAGCTGGGCGATATAGAGAAAATCAAATATCACAATATTTTTGACCAAATACCTCGATCTCGATATTGCGGCAATATTATAGGGGACTGTTGGTGCATATAATGACTAAGTGGGTAAAGGCAAATAACAGAACAGCTAGAACAGTCTGGTAAGTTTACTGTAATGCAGCCTTTAAAACCAGGAAAAGACAACACTTGTGTCCTATCACCATATATAAAATTTAAGCTTATATCTAGTCTCGTATATTGATATCACTAGGCCTGCACGATAAATCGTTATAAAATTGCGATCTCGATTCACCCCTGTTCATGATTTAAATTTTTAAATGACTTCGTTTTTTTTCTTTTCTCTCCAATTTATTGAAAGCATTTGACATTGACATTAACATGTTTTAATTATGTAAATACCTGTTCAAGGAGTTCAGATATATCCTGTATCAGGGCCATATTTAGTTCAATATGTTATATGTTACTATTTTTGGTAGACTATTGTACTTAAATGGCCAGTATGTACTTTATTTTCTTTATTCATTGAAGCCTCTATGTTTACAGGCTTGTGGTGATGCGCAATGTGCTATAGGTGCCAAAAAAAAATCTGTTTGGTACTGGCAATTTGTTTTGTTTTGTCATGGCTCATGTGTGCAATAAACATTACACTTTGTGAGAAAAACAATCATGGCAGAGAATCGTGATATCAATTCTAAGCTAAAAAATCGTGACTCATATTTTTCCCCGAATCGTGCAGGCCTAGATATTACCCCGCCCTATTAGCTTTGTTTTTTATCTGTTTATTATCATATGTTTGTCCATTATTAGTTTTCTTTGTAATACACACACCTTCTCATTCAATGTGTTTCTTTATTTTCATGACTATTAACATTGTAGATTCTCACTGAAGGCATCAAAACTATGAATGAACACATATGGAATTATGTACTTAACAAAAAAATGTGAAATAACTGAAAACATGTCTTATATTTTAGATTCTTCAAAGTAGCCACACTTTGCTTTTTTTGATAACTCTGCAAACCCTTGGTGTTCTCTCAATGAGCTTCATGAGGTAGTCACCTGAAATGGTTTTACCTTCACAGGTGTGCCTTGTCAGGGTTCATTAGTGGAAGTACTTCCCTTATTAATAAAAAAGCAAAGGGTGGCTACATTGAAGAATCTAAAATATAAGACATGTTTTCAGTTATTTCACACTTTTTTTGTTAAGTACATAATTCCATATGTGTTCATTCATAGTTTTGATGCCTTCAGTGAGAATCTACAATGTAAATAGTCATTAAAAAATTAAAGTGTGTCCAAACTTTTGGCCTGTACTGTGTATGTGTATGTATGTATGTGTATATGTATATATGTGTATTTACAAAAGTGTATATACATATGTGTATATACATATGTGTATGTATGTATGTATGTATGTAATATGTGTTTTTAGAGCAAGTGTGGAAAATACCCAACGTTATTCGCACTGCTCCCAAAATACATTTTACAGTTCGCACACATCTATTTTTAGTCGCAAATGCGCTTGAAACGCTCTCACGGACGAGCCCGTTCTCTTCTTTGTCGACTTGTTCACAAACCATTTTGTTCTTCCGTTAGGTGTGGCCGGGCGTGGATAAGAAGTATGAGCTTTACCAGAAAATGGAGCTGCCTAAAGGCCAAAAGAGGAAAGTAAAGGACCGCCTTAAAGCCTACGTCAAAGACCCGTACGCCCTGGATCTGATCGATAAACTCCTGGTCCTGGACCCGGCACAGCGCATTGACAGCGACGACGCGCTCAACCACGACTTCTTCTGGTCCGACCCCATGCCCATCAGACCTGAAGAACATGCTCTCCACTCACAACACCTCCATGTTTGAATATCTGGCCCCGCCCAGACGGAGGGGCCACATGCCGCAGCAGCCGCCCAATCAGAACAGAAACCCAGCCACCACCAGTCAGACGGAGTTTGATCGAGTGTTTTAGTGGTTGGAGAAGTTTATGGACCGGTGTTTGCCTAGTTGGACTTCCTTTTTAGTCACAAATGACAACTTTTTTTCCCCAACCTGTCTTATATTGAGGAAAGCTACACATTCCTGTTTTGGTTGAGGTTTGGCAGACATTACCTGGAGATCTATACAGTTCCTTTGTATGATCACTGCTCTGCGTGAGTTTCTGGCATAGGAGGCAAGTTGTTTGGGTTGACCAGGGACAGGACTGTATGTTCAGTTATGCAGAGCCCTTTGCAAGCCAAGTTATTATCTTTGTACGCTTTTTCTCCAAGGGATAATGAAGAGACTGATGTTAACATGGCTTGGGTGTATTCACTGTGTTGCCTTGATTAAACAAGGCCCCTGTTAGTTTTAATTGGATTTAATAGTTTGATTCATTTGTGAGTGAGTCTGGCATTTTAGTTTTTTACATTTTCACACTATTATAATTGTTTAAAAAAGAAATAGCTATATTTAAAGGCTGTGCAGTATTTTGAGGTGATAACCATTTTACACAATACCACAAACATTTCTAAACCCCAAAATAAAGTGGTTAGTACGCAACATGTATGACTTTGTGTGATCATGGTATTTCTTAGGGGGTTCCACTCAAACAGAAAAGGTACCCTTTGTGTGAGCTGGTGTCGGTTTTGTTTGTTTTCAAAGAAACCACAAGGTGAACAGAATACTCACGGGAACTAGAGCAACAAGACTCACTAAAGCTAGTTCCTGAGTGGTTTACATTAGGAAAGCTGTGAGAGGGAGAATGTTATATCTTGGTTGATTTCCATTTTGACACTCAAAATGTCCCTTTCAACTAAAGGGCCTCTTTCCGACCAAGTAGTTACAGGAATGTAGTTATAGGAACAGTCCACTTCTAAAAATTTCTTCTAAATACTCTCCCTCAAAACCGTTTTTTCTATTTGCATTCACAATGTCCAAGTGGCCATAGGAACTGACCTTTTGTTATTATAACAGCCATCTAACCACCACTATGGTGAATGGGAAAATACCCTGTGGCCAGAGGAACTTAATAATCCCCAAATTGGTCCAGTCGGAACAGGAGAAAAAAAGGGTTCTAGGAACGTTATGTTCTAGGAACTGCTAAAATCCCTCCAGTCGGAAAGCGGCTAATGATGGCCATGGAAAAACATTGAAGTAATGCCATAAAGCCTCAATGTTTTGTTTTTAAGTTAAAATGTTAAATATCTAATATTATGAACTCTAAAATGTGGTTGAAATATGCCCTGGATCATGGTTTAGGCAAATTCCATGTTTAAACTGATTGTGTTAGAATGCCAGGTAAGTGTAGTGAAGGTTGTATTTTCTATCCAAAACGAATGGCTCTGTTCTGAAATACTGTAGGTGCAAATATGGAGGTCAGCAGTGGTAGTATCTATGGACAAAAAGTAGAATTGAGCTACTTAACTATTTCCATGTTAAGTTATACTTTTCCTCGACTATATTTATTTGAACTATATGTACAAATAACAATGATAAGTTAAATTGTCCTGCCAATCATACACAGTTTGTACATGCCAACACAGCTCTTAATTATGCTGTCACAGTTTTAGAATGCCGGGCGACTTCCTTTGACACAATGAGCTCCTCTTTCCCCTCCGTGTCCCAGAAATGCTTGTTACTAACTTAGCTCTGGGGAGCTTGTTCCCTGGAGTCCTTATGTTTTTTCGCCCCGCATTTATCCTTGGATTAGGGTGGCACCTTAATCATGGTTGAAGCTGTCGCTTTGGTCCTGCTGGGCATCCTGCTATGGCCTGCTACGCCCTGCAGTGCCCTTCTATGCCCTGCAGTGTCCTGCTACATCCAGCAGTGCCCTGCTAAGCCCTGCATGGACATTGAATTGTACTGAGAAGGTCTATTAGGAATTAGGCGACATACGTGGAAAACACCTGTGTAGGTGGAGCATGGGTGAGCAGGCGCTTTAAAGGTCCCATGGCATGAAAATTTCACTTCATGAGGTTTTTTAACAATAATATGAGTTCCCCCAGCCTGCCTATGGTCCCCCAGTGGCTAGAAATGGCGATAGGTGCCCACAGGTAGCCCTGGGTATCCTGCTCTGCCTTTGAGAAAATGAAAGCTCAGATGGACCAATCAGGAATCTTCTCCTTCTGACGTCATAAGGAGCAAGGTTACCTCCCCTTTCTCTGCTTTGCCCGCCCAGAGAATTTGGCCCACCCATGGGAGAGAGACATCATGGCTTTCAAATGAGCAAAGTGGCAGTTGGTCAAGGCCACACTCCCACCCTCCACCTTGCCCCCCCTCTCTCCTCCTCAATAGCTACAGACACAGAAATGGCACATACTAAGGAAAGCTCATTGTGGGACTGGCTCTAGTGGCTGTAATTCTGCACCAAGGCTGAATTTCGGGAAAGAGACTTCAGATACAGTATTAGGGGACCACTAAGGTCTATATAAAAGCATCCATGTCCTGGGACCTTTAAGATTTTGTATTCAAAATATATGATGTATTATTACTTATTAAACTAACAAACATAACAAGTAATGAAGGAGTTAGAAATAATAATGTGACTGATGACCGGTCTGGCCAAGAGGCCAGAGTAATCTGACTCCATTTTCTAAGGTCACTACACCCTGATAAGTGCTCTGTGTTTACTGGTAGATCAGAAAGTAAAACTCAGGATTCGTTCCGTTAAAGTTATAACAAGCTTTAGTGATAAATGATATTGCAATTACAATTCCGTGTACACAGATACAAGACAAAGTCTATCTCTGTCCTAGCAAACAGACAAGAATCCCGCCATGCATCTGATCTTAAAAACCTTTTATCCATTTCTGTCCCATCTTCTTGGTGGCGCTGTCATCAGTTTTGGGTGTAGTCCAGATCCTTTCGGCTCCAGTCGGTCCCTACCGCGCAATGTATGAAATGTTACCTTGACTCTCACACTCCCAGGCCAAAATAGACATTTGTTACTTTTGGGATATTTTACGGTTGCTTTTCTATTTATCAAATCTATACACTGGTTACAAAATGTTTTACGATGTTCATATTACTGAATAGCTGTGTATTTCTTTATTTTCTGCAGACCTGGGAGTTGCATGAGAGCCAAGGACATTTCACAACCTGTGCCACATTTCTCGCGCCTGCAAAACACTGACCATTGTTCACCGCTCCTCCTGATCTAAGAGTTCTTTGATTAGCTCAAATTATCTTCCCAATGTCCTGGTACTCCTCTCACAAACAGTCAGGAGAGTCAGACAGCAATGGTCAGTTATGATTCTAAAAGCCTCTACACACTATATTGACAATAAATATATATACTAGAGTACATAGAATTTGCTCCACCACGACCTGCATTATAAGTACTGTTACTTCCGCGACATATCCATAAGCACAAAAATAATTAAGCACAAAATCCTAATTTCAATTCAAAATTTCCACTCCATTTCTAATAAAGCAGGGCAATGTATTTTACAATGGCACCCATTCAAACACACACTCACTGATACCAGTAGAGCTGCCCTGCAAGGTGCTGGCCTGGCCATCGGGAGCAATTTAGGTTTCAGTGTCATGCTCAAGCACATTTTGGACACAACTTGTCCAATCAGAGCCAGGATCAAAACTACCAACACTGATTAATGAAAACTGACTGACCACTACCACTCCATGTAAAAATCACCCAACACAAAAGGCAGGATGCTGTCTATAATGTTAATAGTTTATAAACCTCATACACCTTTTCCAACGTACACTACTTATGTAGATAAAACAAGAAGGATCCGCCCATCACGCATTGATGAACTGCCTCCAGTAGGTGGCAGCATCATATTACTGTATCATTAAACAGTAGTATACACAATTTGTGTGCTTGAAACTGAATAGTTCACAATCATCCTTACTGTAGCTCTCACAATAATGCAACCAAAAGAAACACATGTATGCTGGAATGTGCTTGTCCCTGTTGGAGAACTGTTTTTTGGAGGTTGCAACAGTAACTCTATCTGAACGTCTGCTTTAAGCTAAATGGGTTTCATGCAGAACCTCCACCTATAGTTGTATCTAGAATCATCAAACACCAATACAGAAATTGGAAGCTTTTAATCTTTACAGTTTCAATAATTTGAGTGACTTCACACTAATCAAAAGTGTGATGTCACTCAAATCAGCAGTTTGCTTTAAAATTTATATTTTGTCCGTGGTAGTTTACGTAATAACTAGAAAAGAAGTTACAAACTAAAGGAACATAATAGTAACAAAGAATTGTGGGACTAATCCTTCCTCCCCCCAGCATCAGGCCACGTTTTCTTCGACACATTGGATTTCCTTCTCTTGCCATGCACCTGCATCATCTATCATTACAAATAATGTGGTGTTTTCATTGCTTCCACCTCCATTACTTTCTAAAAAAACAGTAATTAAATTAAATTTTATTGATAGTATCAAATCATAACACGAGTTATCACAAGACACTTTAAAGATAGAGTAGGTCTAGACCACACTCTATAATTTACAAAGACCCAACAATTCCAGTAATTCCCCCCAAGAGCAAGCATTTAGTGTGACAGTGGTGAGAAAAACTTCCTCACAGGCTCTTGGTAGGTGGTGTCTGACGGTGCCGGTTGGGGGTGTGATGAACAGTGGCAATAATAGTCATAATAAAGATAATGGAACTATGACTAGAAATAGTAGTTGTAGTAGTTCATGGTGTAGCAGGGCACTGCAGGGCGTTACAGGGTGTAGCGGGGCATAGCACGGCGTTACAGGGTGTAGCAGGGCACTGCTGGGCATAGCAGGGTGTAGCGGGGCATAGCAGGGCGAAGAGCAGGACCACAGCGACAGCTGCAACCATGATCAAGGTGCCACCCTAATCCAAGGAAAACTGCGGGGCGAAAAAACATAAGGACTATACACCCTCCCCCCGCCGGTCTAGGTGAATGCTGCAACGTACAAAGTAAGTGTGCAGTTTTACTGTAGTAAAGGTAGTGTTATTCACTTTGTGTATATAACCTCAAACATCTTACCTGGACATATACGTGGGTTTCTTTGCTCTTTTACCTGTTTCTCTCGAACTGTACAGTGTATAACTGTTTCATTCTTACTTGGTGTTTATTTACAAAAAAAGGCTTTCTGAGCTTTCCCTTTATATATATACAGTATATATATCCACTAACAAGTATAACACAAGAAACCTGCTTAGGCTTTCAGCTGAAATTGTAATCAGCAGTGTTTGAAATGCACCGGGCTGAAATCCATTCTGTTTTGAATGTGTGGTTAACAGTTTTGACAGCAGTGTGTTAGCATTTGAAGAAAAAGTGCTGTAAATTCACAGTGTTGTGCACGTTGTGGTTAAAGCCCTGGGATAAGTGTGTGGAGTTTTGAAAACTGTTTAAGCTATGGAAAACAAACTAGAGTTTGGTCCACATAAAGTGCTGCTGTGCAGACTGTGGTTAGAGTTTTGGCTCCAGTTGTGCCCACTGTCATTTAGCAACAAAGAAAAAAACCTGTAATGTACACAGTGCGATGGATACGCATTGCTAAGCTCCTGTCCTGATTGACAGGTCGGCGTGTAGCCACGTCCCTAAAGCATCCCCTGCTTTATTGTCAATATTTAAATCAAAATAATTTACAAAATGAACATCATGCTGTGTTGAAGAAGACTAGAAAGGAGCGATTGAGGCCATAATGAAAATGTTTATTGAGGTAATAAATCAAGTGAGAAGTAGGGTCACTTTCCCAAAGACTTTTATAGAAACAGACTTCTTTTGAATAGAATAGAATAGAATGTCTTTCATTGTCACTATACACATGAGATTAAAAGCAACTCCTTTTCCAGTGCCAACATGTTCGTAAAATAAATATAAAAACATTGAATAAAATAAGTAGTGCAACAAAAAGGGTGTAAGGTGCACAGTTCTGAGACGCTATATATATATATATATACATACATACATACATACTTGGGATATTGCACATTATTTGAATATTGCCCAATATTGCCCACTCATATTCAATGTGTAATAGATATTAGACAATTGAGTAATGATATTGCACATGTAACACCTCCCGGGCACGGGTCAGTGTTGACAGTTAAAGTATCCTAAACAAAAGGATAAGTGAGACAATGAAAACGTGCTGCCGTTCAATGTAGCTGCTCTCATCGGAATCTTTATTCAACTTAATTTCAGTGCAAAGTCTGTCGCAGTACTTTCTACTTAGTGTATAAATGATCCAAATCAGGATTTCTATCAAAATAAACAATAAAAAATATACACAAGCATGGCTATTAAGAAAACCCTGCACTCAAGTTACATATGTGTACCCAAATCCTCTTGTACAGCATTTGTATCTATACTACCCAGTATCTTTTACCTTCTCTAATTAGTACATATAGTGTATGACATCACTTTATCTTATATACATATAAATCAATGCACAAATATAACTAAGTTTACTGTTATTCAGAAAGACTAGACAGTTGCTACCGATTTGGCATCAATATAGAATTAAATCCGAAGCAGGCAGATAATGTTATACTCATGGCAACTAACTAAGGCACGTTAGCTCAACCAACATAACAAAATACATTCTTATCAAACAGTATACTTTACTAACTTCAAAATGTGGAACATGCAATGTGCAGAAGCAAGATATATTATTATTCCAATGCTACTCAGACACATTAACAACATCGAGAAGAGCTAGTAGTAACATAACATTGAGAAAGGCTAGCAATAGCATAACCACCGTTTTATTTCTGATAGCTAGCATACCATTAGCATTCCTACTACTGTGCTAACTTATTATCACAGACAAAACCTTACTAATACATATAGTTTGACACGTTACCATCCTGTTTCGTGACCATTTATATGCATGTGCATGTAAAATACATACCTAAACAAAAGGATAAGTGAGACAATGAAAACGTGCTGCCGTTCAATGTAGCTGCTCTCATCGGAATGAGCGATAACGTGCAGCTTCCCAGAAGTCCACAGTCAATGCAGCACATACAGTCTCACACTGCCCCCTACTGACAACAGTTGGGATAGTACATGTACCCAGAAAGGTGAAATGCTGCTGCACATCATAATTACTTTGACATATAACAAACTTAATAAAACAAAAATGTGATCATACATTTGTGTATGTCACACACTCCCCAACAAAAAAACTCGCTCTTAATTCTACAAAAATACAACCTCACACCTCACCTAGTATTAACACAAAATTAAATCTCTCTTGCGCTGGTTCCCCTAATACACAGGTGTGGGTATGTTATATGGTAGAAATGGCATTGCATGACAAAAAGTAGGTCCATGGAGTCAGCCTGTAGGGTATCTGAGATGTAAGGGAGTAATGCTGTAGACCCTCAACTGTCCCTGAATGAACGCCTACTGAATTTACTACACCTTGTGAATAATAAGTGGGCTGACCTAGTGACTGGTAAGTGAACACTTTTGTAGGCTTCTTTTCCCTGGTAGACCTCCTAACTGGTTCTGTCTCGGGGTTGTTTATTGAAGGACTGACTACTTCTTCCCTAACAGTTTTTTCCTGCTCTGGCTCACTCTCAGTCTGATATGATGCAGGCCCATCAGGTAAGTATTCTTGCGTGCCAGGTGGGTGTTCTTCCTCTGGCTCCTCTGGCTGCACCATCACCCTTCCTTCTTCTGCAGGTGCAAACATGTTTCCAGTTCGCTGTCGAGAAGTTCCTCTCAAAATCTCAGAATCAAATGTCCTCCCATCAGCCTTTCGTCCCGACTCAGAAGATGCTCTGAGCCAATAGTAAGTCCTTGGCTGGTCACTGTCGTCAGAGTCTGTATCACTGTTATATCTTACAGCTGGAGTCTTTTTGTGCCTTGTATGTTTGTTTGTGTCTATTTTGGTCCTTGAAGCCTCTTGAGCTACTTGTGGTGGCAGGTCTACTGGCAGGTCGTTAACCAAGTGTAGTAAGTTCCGATGTAGGGTACGAGTGAGTTGAGGATTCCGAGTACCACCTGCCTCTGGGCGCACCCGATACACAGGACCGTCATTCATTCTTTCCCCAACGATGTAGACTGTCTCTTCCCAATACGACCTCAGTTTTCCTGGCCCACCTCTCTCCTTCAAGTTGCGGACTAGCACTCGATTGCCAGGCTGCAGAATCACACCTCTTAAATGGCGGTCATAGTAACATTTTCCCCTAGCACTGGACTGTTTGCTGTTGTGTGATGCAAGCTTGTAAGCTTCAGCCATTCTCTTGGCCCATTTCTCGGCGTACTTGCAAGGTGAGTTTGTCTCATCTTGTGATGTGAGACCAAAGAGCAGGTCGATAGGGAGCCGGGGATGGCGGCCATAAAGGAGATAAAAGGGCGAAAACCCTGTTGCCTTGTGTTTAGTGCAGTTATATGCATGGACAATTTGAGGCAGGTGTTCCTTCCATCGCTCCTTCTCCTTTTCCTCAAGTGTCCTCAACATCTGTAACAATGTCCTATTGAATCGCTCAACAGGGTTGGCTTGGGGGTGATATGGTGATGTCCGAGAACGACCCACTGCTGTCAACTGCTCCAGTGTCTTGAAGAGTAGGTTCTCAAACTCCCGCCCCTGGTCATGATGGAGTTTAGAGGGGTAGCCAAATCTTGGTATGAAATCATTAAATATCTTCTCGGCTGCAGTTTTTCCAGATTTATTTTTAGTGGCGTAAGCCTGAGCGAACCTAGTGAAATGGTCCATGATGACCAAAATGTACTCATATCCCCCCTGCTAGCTTCGAGATGTACATCATCTATAGAGACTAACAGCTTGAGGTGATATTTCCCATGGGCGCCCTGATTTTTGCCACCGGCTTCTTTTGCTTAATGCAGCGACACTGTTTGGTAACATAGTCCTCTATGTCTCTCTTCATAAAGGGCCAGTAAAATCTTTCTCTGGCCAAGTCAAGGACCTTTTCAACTCCTACATGGCCCATATTGTCATGGAGATGCTCAAGGGCAAGGCCCCTATATCTTGATGGTAAGACTAGCTGGGATCTTTGGCTTGTCTTCCTGTAGAGTAACCCATTATTAAGGTGTAACTTTTCCCCCACTCATGCATTAACCTCTTTGCAGGACCACTCCCTCCCCGTCTGATCTCTTCTGTCACCAACTGGTGGCTTTCTTTTTAGTCTCAATAGGTAACCAATGGCTTGATCCTCCCTCTGAGCCTTCTCCAACTCATCATGGTCAATTTTCAGACCCTGCTCATCAGGTGTTTCTGTTCCCTCCTGGATTAGGTTTAACTCTGCCACCCAGGCAACATCCTTCCTTTGAGCAGCTTGGTTTCCCTCCCACGTGGCACGTATCACTTCCTCCGTGAGCTCCTCTGTGCACCCAGCCATGTACTTGCTAATGTCAAGAGGGCAGCGTGAGAGGGTGTCCGCATCAATGTTTGCCTGGTCGATAATGGATGTTAAACCTGAAATCTGCCAGTTCTCCAACCCACCTGTGTCCAGCAGAATTCAGTTTTGCTGTGCTCATTATGTAGGTTAGAGGGTTGTTATCGGTGTATATTGTAAAGTAGGGGGCATAGTATAAATAGTCCCAAAACTTTTCGCACACCGCCCACTTAAGGGCCAGGAACTCCAGCTTTCCTGAGTGCATTTTATAATTTCTCTCTGCTGGTGTCAACGTTCTGGAGCCAGAGCCAACTACCTTGAGTTTTCCAGACTGGCGCTGATATAACACCGCTCCAAGTCCTTGTTCAGAGGCATCAGTGTGGAGGGTAAAGGGAAGCTCAAAGTTTGGGTAGGCTAATACAGGTGGGGTAGTGAGGGGCATTGATGAGTCTCTCCAAAATGCTCTGGTGTGTATCCATCCATTCAATCTGTGTTGTGGATGTAAGCTGTGCCCTCTTTTTCTTTGACCTTTCTGGTTTTCTTCGTGCCAACGTGGCTGCAGGCCCTCTGACTTGGAGAAGTTCATAGAGTGGCTTGGCAATCCTCGAAAAATCTTGGATGAAAGCACGGTAGTAACTGAGAAACCCCAGTAGCCGGCGAACATCACCCACCGTGGCAGGTCTTTGAGGGCGAAGACGGCTTCCAAATCTCTTGGGTCAATACGCACACCTTCCTCAGAGACCATTCTTCCTACATATCTGACCTCCCTTTTAAACAGTTCACACTTGGTTGGTCTCAGCTTCACTCCCTGTGTTTGCAGGGCCCTGAGGACTCTTCGCAGTCCTTCCACGTGGTCTGTGAATGTCTTTGCGTAACAGAGGATATCGTCAAGGTAAAGGGATGCACAGCTCATCGCGGAGGGAGACAAGCATCTCCTCCATACTCCTCTGGAAGGCAGCTGGTGCATTGGTGAGCCCAAAGGGTATCCGGACCCACTCGTACAAGCCCCATGGGGTGATAAACGCTGTCAGGTGCCTTGATCCCTCTGCCATAAAGCCCTGGTGGTAGGCTTTTCCCTGGTCAAGGATCGAAAACCACCCGTACCCTCCCAAAGTGTCAATGAGGTCTTGTATGCGAGGGAGCGGATGCCTATCTGGGATAGTCTTCTGGTTAAGAAGCCTGTAGTCAATGCATAGCCGGAGCGTGCCGTCCTTCTTGCGAACACACACAACTGGTGCAGCATAAGGTGATTTTGATCTGACAATCCACCCCTTAGCCAACAGATCCTGAATATATTCCTTGACCTCCTTATATAGTGGTTTCGGGATGGAGGCATACACTCGTTGCACTGGGTTGTTATCTTTCAAAGTGATCGGCATTTGTAAACTGGGGATACACCCAATATCATCATCATCCTGTGCAAACGCTCTGGACTCCTCATAGAGCATCTTTTTAACAACCTGCTGCTGTTCTTCATCCAGGTGACTTAAATCAACAGGCGGGTGCCATAGGCTGGTGGTGTCTTGAACATCCATCTTGACTTTTGGGGGAGTATCCACCTGGCTGAAGAGTGCATCACCTTTTACTAAAGGCTTTGAGTCATCTGTCTGCACAATTTTGACTATAATTTGAATATTCCCCAAGTGTGACTTTCGAGGTAAAGTGATCTTATTTGTTGTGGGATTCCCTATTGGGATTTTGACATAAGGTTTCCCTGTTCCTTCGATCTCCATAAGACCTTCCCCTACATCTAGATGACGTAGTATTGCACTCTCCTCATGAGGCTCAAACAGCACTACATTGTTGGAGTTGAAGTTGACCTGAACAGGGATGACAAGCTGAACATAGGTTTGACAACAGAGAATCGTTATAGTTGCCCGTATTGAGTGGGGACTCTTGATTTTGTTCGGTCACTGGTTGTCCCTTTGCAGTGGCCGCTGCCCGTTTCCCGTCGGCTTGGCTTTCTTTAGGCAGCCCACCGCTCTGTGCCCTTCCTCCCCACACACGAAACAGTGATTACATTTCGTCATGCTTTGTTCACTGCATTTCGGGCAGGCAGCTGTTTGTTGTTTTCCTTGAAACTGCGGCCTACTGACCTGACATACATGCTCAGTTGTCTTGGATTGTTTTAATGAGTCGATTGCATTTGTGAGAGCCTGGACCTGCGCACTCAACTGCTGAATAATCTTGGTCTTGTCATCTTGGTCAGTTGTGTCTGTTATTTTTAACTGTTCAGACTCCAGTTGGACACTGAGGGCAGTTGTCATTCTGGGGCGTGAATTTTGTCCCAGTCTGCGTTGCCTCTCACTTTCATCACTCACTATTTTGATGACTTGCCTCAGAAGCACCTCATCTGTCACAGACTTGTAGGTGAGTAACGGTTTCAACTCTGAACGAAGGTGGCTGTACTTTGTTCCCAAGCCTTGGTATACTGTCCTCAAAAATACGTTTTGGATCGTCTGTACCTCATACTCCAGGTCTGAGGTTGCCTGCCTTGACAGGAAGATGAGCTTTTGTTTTAGCCCTATTAGTCTATACAGGAACTGTTGTGGTGTTTCATGGTCAAGTTGTTTCCCACACATTAGTTCCTGAAACAGCTCAGAACTGTTATTCTCATTGAGATGTGACTGGAGGAAACTCTTTAGTTCCGTTATGGTCAGTCCATCCTTGTTGACTAGCATGTCTTTAAAGTTTCCTGGCTTTATAATTCTCAGGACACTTCTAATGACGTCATTTTCACTGTGGTTTTCTGCTAATCCCTCATCTATTTGCTTAGCCAAGCTAGTGTAACTTATGTCTGATGTGTTGTCGCTTATCTGGCCTCCCTGTATTTTAAACTCTCTACGCTGCAGTGGAAACAGTGGGAGGTCTTTGATTGAAATCATATTCCCTGCCTTATCACTTAAGTGGTCAGTTAAACTGAAGGAATAGTTGTTATGACCCTTAGCAGGCTCTGTTTTGCCTGTAGTTGGGGATGTTTTGCATTGTGACAGCTTGCGACCTAACTCTTCGTAACTAGCCAGCATCTGTTGGTACTCAATCTCTTGTGCATCTGTATTAGCTCTATCTGTGTCAGATGTGTTTAACTGTGACAGTACAGGCACCTGGACATCAGGGGTTACTGGCTCCTGCATCTGTTTGTTAACTATATCATCAATAGTGTCTGCCAAAAACAGTAACTGCGACATACCACTATCTTCAAGTTCAAGCAAAGTTTTGCTGCACATGTATTCAACAATATACTCAAAACATTGTTCCTCGTCCGCTTGGTCTAACTTGGATTGGTCCAGCTCTGGTGTGGGATCAATGTTGTTTGCCAATTGGAAAAGTTCATCAGCTTTCAGTGTGTGAAGTTTTTTCTTGATTACCCAGATTAATGACTTCCTGTTATGGACGTCCATGATGTCAGCTGTGATGTGTTCAACAAACTGCCTAGACCGTGTAGTGCTGCACCCTTCTGGCCAGGATCCCCGTTCGCCTTGCGCTCTGGTCACCTGCTGCTGCTGAGCTGCTCACTCGTGGTCCCGTTGCTGCTGACACGTCACACCACCTCCGTATGGTTCATAGATAACTGGATCAGCTTGCCTGAATGGTGCCGCTGATCCCGGACGAGCCCCCAATTCTGTAACACCTCCCGGGCATGGGTCAGTGTTGACAGTTAAAGTATCCTAAACAAAAGGATAAGTGAGACAATGAAAACGTGCTGCCGTTCAATGTAGCTGCTCTCATCGGAATCTTTATTCAACTTAATTTCAGTGCAAAGTCTGTCACAGTACTTTCTACTTAGTGTATAAATGATCCAAATCAGGATTTCTATCAAAATAAACAATAAAAAATATACACAAGCATGGCTATTAAGAAAACCCTGCACTCAAGTTACATATGTGTACCCAAATCCTCTTGTACAGCATTTGTATCTATGCTACCCAGTATCTTTTACCTTCTCTAATTAGTACATATAGTGTATGACATCACTTTATCTTATATACATATAAATCAATGCACAATATAACTAAGTTTACTGTTATTCAGAAAGACTAGACAGTTGCTACCGATTTGGCATCAATATAGAATTAAATCCGAAGCAGGCAGATAATGTTATACTCATGGCAACTAACTAAGGCACGTTAGCTCAACCAACATAACAAAATACATTCTTATCAAACAGTATACTTTACTAACTTCAAAATGTGGAACATGCAATATGCAGAAGCAAGATATATTATTATTCCAATGCTACTCAGACACATTAACAACATCGAGAAGAGCTAGTAGTAACATAACATTGAGAAAGGCTAGCAATTGCATAACCACCGTTTTATTTCTGATAGCTAGCATACCATTAGCATTCCCTACTACTGTGCTAACTTATTATCACAGACAAAACCTTACTAATACATATAGTTTGACATGTTACCATCCTGTTTCGTGACCATTTATATGCATGTGCATGTAAAATACATACCTAAACAAAAGGATAAGTGAGACAATGAAAACGTGCTGCCGTTCAATGTAGCTGCTCTCATCGGAATGAGCGATAACGTGCAGCTTCCCAGAAGTCCACAGTCAATGCAGCACATACAGTCTCACACTGCCCCCTACTGACAACAGTTGGGATAGTACATGTACCCAGAAAGGTGAAATGCTGCTGCACATCATAATTACTTTGACATATAACAAACTTAATAAAACAAAAATGTGATCATACATTTGTGTATGTCACACACAGTATACAGATATTGCACAGTATTATCAATATTATCATTGGTATCAAGTGTGGTTGGAGTGTCACTTAAATGGCCCATTTGTGTGATCTCCTGTTGTGTTATTTAACCCTCCAATATAGTACAAGTTTTTATTTCACAATTATTGTTTTCCGTCAGATTGTTTATAGATCTCGACATTCGCGACCGCCCTTGAAGGCAGCTTTATTTCATGGAGAAAGAGAGAAAGAAAAGAAAGGAAAGGACTGTGCTTTGTTATTGCAGGAAGCAGTCAGCTGTTACACAAACTCCTGGGCAGTTCTGTGCTTGTTTTTTTTTTTTACTTTCTTGTGGCAGCGATAGAGGCAGCAAGGTTTCCTGTTTACTTTCTGCCAACTACTTTTCTTCACATCCCCTCAAAACGGGCTGACAAGTCTGATCGCCGCTTACATGATTGGCCGCAGGAGCGTGACGTCAGGTTGCCTTTCTCCAAAAGTTGAATCAGTCAAAACTTTACGCCGCAGGTTGTTGCATTTATTTCCGGCTCCCCTCTGCGGCAACCACGGCCGCAACCTAAACGCACTGTCCCCAGTAAAAATGAATGGGAAGACCTGCATTTTCGCCGGACCATCTGACGGCTTGGTCTTGCTTGAAAGATGCTAGCGCGGACCGCTGATTAGCTTACAACATTAGTATTCGGGGCACAGGGAAAGTAAAACAAATTGCTATTTATACCACTAAAAAGGCTCAAAATATCACCACACTTCACAGGTAGCATAATGAGGGTCCCTACATGTTAACCGAAGCATTGAGAACTTTTTAAGTGTACAGACAGTTTATTGAACGAAGAGCTGCGGGAGCTCCTTGAAAGGGCTACGAGAGAGAGAGAGCTACTGGCAGGCAATGTCGCAACTAAGCCTTCGGGAAACTGGTGGTGTACCTGCGGATATTGTGAAGCTATGGCCACCGACACCCAAGAGACGCTGTGTCTTGTACAGTCTGAAGATTCCCCCTCTCTGATAAACAGGGCTGTACTTGAACCTTTTTTCCATGACCCGAAAATAAATTGGAGACAGCGACCCAGAGCGGAGGGACCAGATGGAGAGTTATCCTCTGAGTAGCTAAGTAGCTACGCTAGACAAGTTATGTTTTACATCGGTGCGATTATTTCAGATATATTGAGCAAATTGGTATAAATAGCAATCTGTTTTTACTTTCCCTGTGCCCCGAATACTAGCGTTGTAAGCTAATCAGCGGCCCGTGCTAGCTTCTTTCACGCTACAAACACATTTGATTAACATGAAAACATGTCCCAGAGAGGGATCAAGTGGGTACACATCTGTTATTAAGCCCTACGGTCCATTTTGCCCCGAATTGTCCTTTAATATATGCAGTTTGCTCTTTCAAAGAACCTTTATCCAGAAAATGTTATCGAGAAACTAGAGATAAATAAATATCTCTATAAAAATATTCTATGTTCTGTGCAAAATGTTCTATTAAAGAAAATATAGAAAATAAATATTTGTGTGTGCTGTAAAGTGGTTAGAAAAAATGAAATTGGTATCGGCTGGCCTAACTCAAAGAAAATCGGAAATCGTAATCGGCCTAGAAAGTTGTAATCGGTGCATCTCAATGAGAAACCTTATTGTATTATATATAGTTGGCAAAATTAAATTAAATTAAACAGCGAGAACATTTTTTTTTTATGTATATATTGCATGTACATGTAATCCTCAGGCTTATAGTTTCACTCTCCTCAGTCTAACAACAGTCTGTGTGTGGTGTCAGACTGGAGCTTTACTCAGATGATGGATTGCTCTTTTAGTTCCAGAGCTCCTCCGCTGTCACTTCTGTTGAAGAGGAGTGTGTGTGTGTGTGTGTGTGTGTGTGTGTGTGTGTGTGTGTGTGTGGGGGGGGGGTGGATGTGTGTGTTGACAACGATGACAACAACAACTAACATAAATTAGAAGGCGCTCCAGGACAGATGGGCCTCCGACTGCAGCCGCCTGCATGCAAATAGACTCCCAATTATTTGCCATAGAAACAACACTGTTGATTATCTGTATGGACGAGACACCAGGATGCAAAAGGACGCATAAACGGTGCCAGGTTTGGACCACAGAAGAGCACACTGAACTGGCTCCAATGTTCTTTCTAACTGATGTGATGACACGGGGCTTCAGGGTTAGCTTGGGGCAAATGCCATGTCACATTGGGAAAAATGTAATTTCAGATTCACCAAGGGTCTTTCTCCTTTAGTGCTAGAAAAACCTTGCTGCTATATTTGGTGAAGTTCGGCTCTATGAAGGTAATTTGATCTGAACAGCCTCTGCATTCCTTGAGTCTACGTGTCATGATATCTTCAGAGAAATCAGAAGCAAATCCCCACCATAAGAGGAAAAACTGTCATCTACACAGATAAAACCCTTCATCTATTTCCTCTTTCCCGAAAACCATTTCCATAGCAACAGGCGTCCGTAGGCTACATCAAGTTTAGTTCTCTACAGTTGTATCTGGCCATTGCTGCTTTGGTTCTTTTCTGTCTCGTTACACAATTTTAACTGTAATATTCACCTTTGTGTTTCTTGAATTGTAATGGTGATGCAGGATACACACTTTGAGACCTTCTATAGCAGCGTGGCTCTAGGGCTGGCAATGTTGGACAATTGGTCCTCCACTTTGGTCCAGAATCTCTCAACAACTACAGTATTGGATAGATTGTCATGACATTGTTCTACAGTTATGGTCTCCAGAGGATGAATCCTAAACTTTGTGTTTAGTGGCAATTAGCAAATGTTAGCATGATCACAAGTGGGATCATTTTATACATAGCTGCTTAACAGCAGCATGTTAACAGTGTCACTGTGAGCTAGTCAGTATGCTGATGTTAGCATTTAGCTCGAAGCTGTGCTTTACAGCCTCACAAGGCTGCTAGCATGGCCTTAGACCCTCAGACCATATTCACACAGCCTCAAATGAATGCAGCGAAGATGCCAACACATCTGAGCCAATAACTGAGTAATAACACTAACAACTGATCTAAATTCACCTGCGGATGAAGAGCGTGAAATGTGGTTGAAAGCACCTGGAAAGGGCTAGTAAGATATTGAGCAATTATTTTAAGATTTCTGCCTCATGAAGGCGCTCGGTCCAAAAGCTAGCGGCTGCCATGGGCCGCTGGCGTCAACAGACTCTCATTGCATTTGGGTTAGTTTGCTAGAACATATATACATAAAATCTATCTATCGTTAGCAGCTAACCCAGTAGCACACGTAGTCTATGGTAGAACAGCACACACACCCTGAGCTGCAGAAGAGTGCCACTTCACGGCGACAGGAAGTACAAAGCACGCACCCACAGCTGTCAGCAGTAACATGCCGACGGCAGTCTCTGGGCTAAAAGACTGAAAGGTACGTTGGTGACTGCTATTTTGCTTGTGTTTATATGATTTTTGCATTTAACAGAGTTGTTAATTCATGTTTTTATTAGACTGAAAGAGCTAAGTGAGCTTGTGGAACGTAGCAAACTCGGCGCTCTGGGTGAACGAATCTTCACTAATGCTATGTGCTCTAACGTTAGTAGTAACATCATTTTTATATAGTAGGGGAGGGGTTATGTTGAGGACTCCAGTGCATCATCAATCCATGATTTCAGACCACCTAAAAACAGTTTAACAGTCTAACTCCACAATTCTGTACTACACAGTTTACAGACTTCTCACATGCATCAACAATTATGTTCTAATGTATGTATGTATAATGTGTTTAGAAAGAAATCAGTGATTTTTCATTACCCGGACTTTGATACATGGTTTCACATGACCAAAGCTTAAAGGGCAATTCCGGCGCAAAGTGAACCTAGGGGTTTATAACATATGTGTACTGAGTCGAACGTTCTCTGGGATCTGTCTCTCAGTTGGAGTCTGCTCAGTAACGCTCAGCGGAAAAGTGCTTCTAATATCCCTCACTGGTCTCCGTCAATCTGGTCCAGTTTATATACTGTCTATGGTTTCAAGCTAGAAACACATTCGATTAGCATGAAAACAGATCCCAGAGAACGTTCTACTCGGTACACATATGTTATTAACCCCTAGGTTCATTTTACGCCGGAACTGTCCTTGAATACGTCAACTGAACAAACCCTAGGATAGTAAACTCCACCCACAGATGATGAGAGTGAGATGCTGTTGAAATAAATGGAAACCAATGCCTGCTTTGAATTGAATGTAACATCTCATATAATGTGTGTGACAGTAAGGGGTCTAATTACATTTTAAACCACTGGTGTAACACCTTATAAGCAGGGGTTAAAGTGGGCCAGAATGATCCAGAATTGCGTTACAGCACCTTCGATTAATAAGTAAATCAATCTGATTTGCATTGTTTCATACATCAGTGTTTCATTCTGCAGCTATGCACAGTCCAATATCAGTGGTTAGTTAACATCTGTAATTACAGCAGGACAGTTGAGTGTTATCTAAACTGTTAAAGTCAGTTAAGTGAAGTGATGAGAACGTTGTCATGGCCTACCAGTTACAAACAGGCTTGGCAGGGAACAACATGCTAATGTGCTGACGGATTTGGTGATTACAGCTGAGCTATACCAGAGAATATTACTATATAACACCCCACCCCAAAAAAAATATTAGGGTTCCCCCACCTACCAAAATTCCCTTTAACCCCTGCTTATAAGAATCTCCCGAGATGCTGTATGTACGGTGGCCGACAGGGGCAAACGCCCTGCAACTTCAGAAAACACATGCAAATAGACAAAACACAAGCAAATTAAGAAAACAACTTCATTAATTTGACAACACATGTGCAGCATTCAGCAAACGCGATGCAAATACACAACAGAACCAAATACATAAACGCGATGTGAATAAAAAACGCTGCAAAAAGAAAAGCACACAAACCTCGAAAACAAATGCAACAAAAAAACGCTGCATCCAGATTCCACAACGGAAATTCTCCAGACCTCTAGAGGGAACAGCTAATCAGCTGGATTTTCGACCACTTTTCTGCCTTTTTATTAGAGTTGGGTATGGCTGCATAGTAAAAAGAGAACTCCTGTCTCATGCCCTTATTAATAACATAATATAATATATTAGTAATATACAGTCTATGCTCCTGTCTCAGCCGGGAGGCTGGTGTCGTGCTCGAGCTTCGACTTTTCAAAATAAAAGCTCGCGTTTTGTCGGCTCGTCTTCCTTTGGTGTTTTGGATGTTTTTGAACTAAACATTACGGCAATCATGCTAATGAATACAATAACTTTTTCAGCAGATGTCTTACTTACAACACAATGGAGCAAGCAAAGCAGTTTTGTCTTTATGTGCAGGCGGGATTTATTCAGTTTGATAAATCCCGCGGTAAATTGGCTGGTTTACTAAACAGGGAGGGACTATTTTAAATAGTCTATTTTTTGTATTTCAAGAGCGTATTGCTCCACAATATGAATACAGATTGGTCACTTATTTTGTTGTATAATCACAATATTACACTTAGCAGTGGAACAGCTGATTTCTTTTTTGGGCTGGGGGGAAGAGCGTAACAGTCTATGAGAGAGAGAGAGAGAGAGAGAGAGAGAGAGATGTTTAATCTCAGAACGGTGTGCAACGGTGAGATCATAGACTGAAAATTTGACCAAATGCGAGCTTTTATTTTGAAAAGTTGAAGCTCGAGCACGGCACCAGCCTCCCGGCTGAGACAGGAGCATAGACTGTATATTACTAATATATTATATTATGTTATTAATAAGGGCATGAGACAGGAGTTCTCTTTTTACTATGCAGCCATACCCGACTCTAATAAAAAGGCAGAAAAGGGGTCATAAATCCAGCTGATTAGCTGTTCCCTCTAGAGGTCTGGAGAACTTCCGTTGTGGAATCTGGATGCAGCGTTTTTTTGTTGCATTTGTTTTCGGGGTTTGTGTGCTTTTCTTTTGCATCGTTTTTTATTTGCATCGCGTTTATGTATTTGGTTGTGTTGTGTGTATTTGCATCGCGTTTGCTGAATGCTGCGCATGTGTTGTCAAATTAATGAAGTTGTTTTTCTTTTTGCATCGCTTCTTTTTTCGGGGTTTGCTTTTCTTTTTGCATCGTTTTTTAATTGCAGCGCGTTTGTATATTTGGTTGTGTTGTGTGTATATGCAGCGCGTTTGCTGAATGCTGCACATATGTTGTCAAATTAATGAAGTTGTTTTCTGAAGTTGCAGGGCGTTTGCCCCTGTCGGCCACCGTATGTATGTGACTCATCAGCATACCAACAATATGCTGCTATGTAATATGCTAGTAATACTCCTCAATTTGCTGTGATCTTCAGGCTTAGGTTGGCCACATCAAAGATCTCTTGTTCTGATCAAATGGGCTGTGGCTGAACATATAAACACCATTACACGTCTATTTAAGCTCCATGTGTTACATCTACATAGGCTACTGTTTGCAGGACAGGAAAATGCCAATTGAGAATATAAATGACAATGTATTGTGCCACTTTTCTGCCTACGGCCTGTAGTTTTTGGATTTGATTAGATTTTTTTTTTATTTTAGCCATTCCATCAAGCCTTCCTTGCTGAGTCAGCTTTGGATCTTGTGGAATATCATAATAATGTCATCTAAGTGTTTCAAGTCCTTTTTACTGCTTTGCTAATTAGCAATAAATACAAAGTACAGCTAAAGTTGATGGGAATGTCTGGAGGGGACCATGAATGTCTGTACCAAATTGCATGGCAATCCATCCAACGGTTGTTAATTCATGTCACTAAAAGCCCAAAATGTAAATGTGGCACTAGACGAAAGGTCAGGAGATCACCATCCGTTTGGATTCATTCTCTTGGGACCATGGAAAGTCTGTAGAAAATGTCATAACAATCCATCCAACAGTTGTCGAGTCTGGACAAAAGTGATGGACCAACCCACACACATACACTACCCATAGAACCACACCACTAGCATGCCTAAAAAGGCACTGGCCTTCACCAAAATGTGTGAATAGAATTGTAAATGTGTGATGTACATTTCCTTAGTTAATTGGGCCCTCACATTGCCATTATCGGTGGTGTCTGGGAGTATCTTTTCTTTCCATATAAACACCTAAGTATTCGATTATTAGATGTACTTTCGTGCACGCTACTTCCCAAGTAGGCTATCTCATGATTTATCAGTGTTCATTTAACTTTTCCTTAAAGTTGATTTCACGATATTATTGCAAGTGTTGCCAGCACATAAACTGGGGGTAACACTTTGCTCACTTATCATGTTGCATTGTTCTTGACAGTTTACTTTTAGGAGGCTGAGCCAATCAAGAGAGGCACACAAATCCTCTTTTACTCTCTCCATCACCTTCTTCCTACTCTTCCTTTTCTCATTTTCCTCCCTCCACCACATTTTCAGTCCTAGCCAGCGGCGCCTGTATGTGGCTGATGGCATCCGGCGTGCAGGGCAGCACACATGAAAGGGGTCCTGTCACTCACTTGAGGCGACCATATGTGTGCCTGCAAGAGCTCTGTGCCAGCGGCGGGCTGCCTCTGCCAGAAGACATTAGGGAAGCAGCAGGATGTCATTAAGGCGGCACGATGATTGATTAACCGTAAATCGTGAGCATGAGACCTACCAGTCCCAGCCTCTACCTCTCCCTTTTCTCACACACACACACACACACACACACACACACACACACACACACACACACACACACACACACACACACACACACGCAAAGTCCCAAAGAGAGCAGTGGGCTGAGGTGGAGATGGAGACAGGGGGAGCCCCCTGTAGATGCTAGGGTGTAATTGCATTAGCTGCCCAGTAGGGAGAGGATGAGCTTTGGGTTGCTCTGAAATGAACACAGTCAGGGGCCACATCAAGCCATTAGTAGCACTCCAGCCCTCGGCTTCACTCCTGAGGCGGATTTCATATGCAGCTTTTCTGCAGTGGCTCACAGAGCTGTGGGGAGTTAATGGCAGCTCTCAGTTGCTTATCCTGTGTCGCTGGATGTATTTCTGTTGAGGACGAGAGACTGGCTTCAGAGTTGAGCAGTGAAGAGTTTTAACTCCAAACCCCAATTCCAATGAAGTTGGGATGTTGTGTAAAACTTACATAAAAACAGAATAAAATGATTTGCAAATCTTTTTCAACCTATATTCAATTGACTACACTACAACAACAAGACATTTGATGTTTAAACTGATAAACTTTATTGTTTTTTTGCGAATATTCACTCATTTTGAATGTGATGCCTGCAACACGTTACAAAAAAGCTGGGACAGGGGCATGTTTACAACTGTGTTAAATCACCTTTCCTTTTAACACTCAATAAGTGTTTGGGAACTGAGGACACTAGTTGTTGAAGCTTTGTAGGTGTACTTCTTTCCCATTCTTGCTTGATGTACGACTTCAGTTGCTCAACAGTCCGGGGTCTCTGTCGTCGTGTTTTGCGCCAAATCACTGTATTCTGTTTTTATTTATGTTTTACACAATGTCCCAACTTCAGTGGAATTGAGGTTTGTACATTAGTTAGTCTGGCACCATGATGCCAGACTTTCTACCTCCTCCCTGTAGGCTGTCTCATTATTGTTGTAGATGGACCCCAGCAATCTTTACTTGGTAATTATTCAAGTAATTCTTTGTAAGTCTCTGGTTTATCATGACGTGTATAAACTACACTGCAGATTGGAATCTCTAATAGTGACAGCCAGAGTGACAGCTGTCTTAAATGAATGAGTCCAACATGGACCCAATGCATGTTGAGTAGACCAGCGCCATACGCTCATCTACGTATGAAAGGACTTGTGTTGGTTTACATCCCGTAACCACATTGAGAACATGTTAAGCACTACAAAGCGCCGTCAAAGTCATCCATCATCTTCTTTCAGGCTTGATCCTGTCAATAGACGACCCAAGCCTTCGTGTTCAACTTAGAAACGCATCACTTCAAACGCAGCACAGAAATCCAACACAACATCTTAAAGAGAAGTCCAGAGTCGCTGACCCAAAAAGAATTACAGTTTCCATAAAACTTGTGCAGCACAGAGATGGAAATTAACAAATTACACTTACTAAAATCTGTAAATTGACTTTACTTAAGTATGTTGTAGTGAGCAAGCTGACCACAAAAAATGCCACTGGAGGACATTTGAAACCATTGCCAACACTTGCTGGTGCAAATAATGAGGTCCGCCATCGTCTTAAGGTTAAACTTTTATCATATAAATGCATTTAATAACACCTACAAAATGACTGTGAAAGATCAAAAACGAGCAGACGAGATATAAAAACATCACTCGCGCACAGCGGAGGATGAAAAACTATGTGGCTTCCCAGATCCTAACTCCTCCATCCCCCTCACCTGTGATTCCCTTTCTAACATCTGACCTCACACATACACACAGGTGCGTAGGTGACGTAGCGAACAAACCATTCACACAAACCTACCACACTCACTCACACACACACACACACACACACACACACACACACACACACACACACACACACACACACACACACACACACACACACACGTGTTGTTTGAAGTATTGTACTTCCTTACATTTTTCAATCACATCCGTTAAAAAAAGGTCCCTATGGTTGCTTTAAGTATCTGTCAACAAACTAAAATCAAAAGCGCGATATGGCTTTGTGCCTAAGTATAAAAGAAGATATTAAATAGTAGGTATAAATATAAAAAGTATATCTCCCCCACTGTTAAAGGTCCTCTAAGCATTTTTTGTCACATACTGCAAACATCTAACACTATCCGCTAGCTGCCTGTCCCCTGAACCCATTGTAAAAAAACGCGGTGTCTGTAGACAGCCCAGGCTAGCCGACAAGAAGGATTTGGGGGTGGGGGTTGGGGGGTTAGTGCGTGTGCACATGAAGGTGGTTGTGGGGAGTCGAGGAGAGAGAAGTGTGAACAGGGAAGTTAGCTAGAGGAGAACGTCAACAAGAAATGATGTCGCGTAGAGCACCTCTAAAAAGTAAGTAAGTGACTTTTACTCTGAGTAAATTTTAAAACTACTTTTAACTTTGTAGATCATTATATGCTAAAAAGTTATAGGTATGATACAGAAATAAACAGACCAAAATCTCCATAAGAGATTATAATTGATAGTGTTTTGCGCTCATTGCAACAAAGTTGCGTGCAGTCATAGAGGTGTTAAAAGTTCTCTGGGCGAGACACATCCGCATTCCCCGAACAAAGGAAACACTGACACACAGATGGCTTAGCTTAATATAAGATAGTTAAGGTCACAGTGGCATCGAGAAAAGTAAATTGAATAACAAGTAGATACAGGAAGAGAATGTACCGTTAGTACGAGCAGAAGGGGAAGCAACACAGCACAGTGGCCCCGACCCTGGCGCGTGTTGTTAGAAGATAACAGTTCCAGTGCTGGACAAGAAGACAACGCCCCAGAGCGAGGGAGGGTATAAGAGTTTAGGGAAAGGATAGAACAGGGCTCACTGGAGAAATTTGTGGACCGGCTCTGACTATTTGTCTGTTGCTAGGGAAACTTAGTCTCTGCTTTGTGATCCCACAGATCTGTGTCTGTAAATCTCATGCTTGACTAATTAAAACATACTCGTTCGAACAAAATAGTACTATCGTCTCATTGATTATTGTGTAGGATCGGTATAAAACCAATTTAAGAATATTCGGGGAAGAATAATTGAAGTCAGGTTTTGGTACCCTTTAGGGACACACGAGTGGATTTCCCCAACAACTTTTACCTGAGTAGATCTTTAAACCGGTAATGGTACTTTTACTTAAGTAGAATATTTTGTACTCTTTCCACCTCTGGTGCAGCATGTGTGTAAAATTACCAACCTCCAATGGTGTGTGCCTTCCATTTTCCCTCCATCCCTGCCCCTCTGTGTCCTGGAGTCATGTGGAGCCACAGAGAGATGAGTAATGAAATCACCGGAGAGGGAGTTCGCAATGGGACTGCTCCGGCTAATGTTTTGTTTGGTATTAACATGCACAAGGCACTTAAACTCCCACTGGTTTGGATGAAAAAACATTTGGAATAGGGCTCATCAATCAAAGGGCACACACACAGGAGCTGTCAAAATCCTGGGGTGCTCTGTGTATTTGTGTGTGTTACATTGCTCAAAGGAATTGGTATTATAAAGGAGAAACTGTCTCTATCCTCTACAGCTGTAATGATCCATTTTAATCTCTTCCATGGTTGAGACCAGAGGAGGGTCGGGAGCACATGTGGTGCACCTGGACAACCCTGAAGCCCTGGTTTCTACACTACACCCCACATATCCACCTTATCATAAGGTTTGTTTTTTATGGATTTCACTGTGGACGACACACCTCATTATGTTGTTGTACTGGAATAAAAACTGTAGTCATTTGTTTTCATATGGCTACAAATCAAAACAACAAAAAAATTTAAGAAATCACTATTTAGCAAAAAAAAGGTGAATGGGTGAATAGCTAATACCTATTCACCCATTCACGCTTATTTATACGTAATTTATGCTTCTGCGTAAAAACCACGCCGTGGCTACGTACCGGACACTAGGCCGTAGCCTGACCTGTATAGGGTTGGGCATTGTTTGGATTTGAACAATTCTGATTCCAATTGCGATTCTTCCTTTCGATTCCGGTTCTTATCGATTCTCGATTCCGATTCTTTGAGGGGTGGAGTTGAAACGGGCCACATGCTTATTTCACAAACATGATATATTTGTGAAAATATAAACTTCAGGCCACTTACGTAGGCTACGTAAGCTCTGCGTGGAGCCTCCGCACAGCCATAAATCACAGGATAGGATTTTGAATGAAGGTACATGTAATAAAGGCTCTGAGTACTTCTTTCACCAATGACACGGACATGTGTGAACATAATGTAGTGTTTTGGGGACGCATGGAAATTGCTTTCAAATAAATGTATGCAATTTTTGGGTAAAAGATGGATGTCATTGTTAAAGGGGTTCACCAGAAAGTTGAGGGTTCGGGTTAGGACAGATGCTGTAAAGAATCATAATTTGCTGGACTGATGATTCCGTTTTGTATTTTAGTTTTGAAATGTCTGAGCTGTTCTATTGCTATATCTGAAGAACACTGATTCAAAATACAACAAATACAGGAACTCATGCCCAGACGGCGAGACCTCTTGTTATTGTAGAAAGTTAGGCATAGTTTCTATAAAAATATTGATTAGTGCAGCTTAAAATCATTACAGCGTACAGGTTGGGTACCAACTGAAAAAGTAGGAAAAACAGGGTGACATTATTGATATTTTTGATGAAAATATAAGGTTAAGGTATACTGTAAATGTCCGCTTACTAAAATTTGGTTGGCTTCAGTAATATTTCAAAGTAGGAAGATTGGAAAGGATAGTTACAGGTTGCAGGTAAGTAGGCCCACGGCATAGCCCTATAGAAATACAGTATGTGTTTTCAAGAGGGGGAAAACCAAAGAAAAAAAAACATAATAGAGATGAGTGAATATCTTCAATTGTACAGACACACTGTGCCATGACCAGACTGTGTTCACACTAATTGTGATTTAACAGCTTCTGTGAATGTCAGGTACATGTCATAATTATCTAAAACAGCAACATGTGGATGTAGATGCGTTTAAGGGTAATCTCAGTGTAAACAGGGTTAACAGATTGGCTCCTTGGTGTTTTACCAGCAGAGAGCAGCATGGAGTAACCTGAACAGAGTGTGCCAGTGTGAATGTCATGGGGTAGGTAACTGGTCGTATCACCCCTTAATTCCACCCTAACTCTGTGCTGTACGAAGTGAAGTTTTTTGTTTGAACTTACTAACAACATTTAAGACAAAAGTCGGAATGACCCGATCATGTTTTTTTGCTCCTAATCCCAGTCTCAGTCCTTTGATATAATGAAGTCTACATAATACAGCAATGTATACTTAGATTACAGTAAATCTACATCAGCCTAAAGTTGAACTGAATTTTGAATTCCCCTCCCTTTGCACACAAAGCATACAGTAGCATTCGCTATCAACTATAATCGCTATAAGTCATCTGTCCCTTCACAATTTTTTAGAACATTTGGGAGGACCCATTGTGTTTGTGAATACAAGTGTCAGTGTGGTGGCAAACTTTGCAAACGATTTTGAGAGCTTGAACAAAATATTCTTTTCAACCAGCACTAACAAAAGCAATACTGATGCTTCTATGTAGAGAAGCGGGCCTATTTGTCCATGTCCAAGGGCCCATAGTCTCAAAATACACCAATTTTAAACATTATGGATACAAATGTCTTAATTTTGCAATCAACTCATTCCGAATTCAGACATTTTTGTTTGCTCCTATGCATGAACACCCACATCCAGCACATATATATTTTGTAAAGTTCATGCCTCGACCTGAAATCTTTCAAAGGTAGATATTTGGGACTTTTTAGTTGGACACATGTGATTTTTGAGTTCATAAAGTTCACAGAGGTCTTGCATTTCGGTCACAGTCCTTCAATATTGCAGCTTCTTCCCTGCTTTGTTGTAAAGTGTCTAGGTCTTAGATACTCCTTGTCATGTCTTCTTTTATATGATTCCCCAAGCCACGGGTCCCCAGAAGGCTGGCCTGACAGAATATCAAAAAGAGCAATTTGACTGGGCCTTTGAAATGCTTAGCTGTAATGTCAGTCCAGGGCTCTTTCAGAAAGAAAGGAGAGGGAAATGTCAGTGCAGATTTCTATCAGCCAAGTCAATAAAAAGTGCCCTCTTGGTGGCCAGCTGGGCCTGCCAACAGGACAACTGCCCTTTTATTGCTCATATTTTTAGCGCTTTTAGCCAGGATTTGGAGATCCATTTTAACATTCAACGTGCACATGTTTCCCCCCTCAGGGAAAAGGACACCAAAACAAAAACTCTTAAGTAACAACATTTACTTGTTGGAAAGGTAAAACTTTTTCGTTTATGTCCATCACTGCTGGGTAAGGACAGATTCTCTTCAACTGTCACCTTAAAAGTCTCTGTCTGTAGGAGTCAGAAATACACAGTGAACATTGACATGCAACTGCTTTAGTGAGTGAAGTTGCTTGCAGTTCTTCATGTAGGACTCCAATACATTTTACTAACAGTCATAATAATTGGTATTTTATGGATCTTTTTAATTGTTACATGTGTATAAATCTTATTTGGCAGCCATTTACAATTAATTAATTAGTGGAATTTCTTCCCTTATTAATGGGGTTGGGACCATCAGTTGTGTTGTGCAGAAGTCAGGTTGATACACAGCCGACAGCCCTATTGGACAACTGTTGGAATTCATATTATGGCAAGAACCACTCAGCTAAGTAAAGAGAAATGAGTGGCCATCATTACTTTAACAAATAAATCTCAGTCAGTCCGGAAAATTGTAAAAACTTTGAATGTGTCCCCAAGTGCAGTTGCAAAAACCATCAAGCAATACAACGAAAATGGTTCACATGAGGACTGCCCCTGGAAAGGAAGACCAAGAGTCACCTCTGCTGCTGAGGATACGTTCATCCGAGTCACCAGCCTCAGAAATTGCTAGTTAACAGCAGTTCAGATTGGAGACCAGATGAATGCCACACAGAGTTCTAGCAGCAGACACATCTCTAGAACAACTGTTAAGAGGAGAATGCGCGAATCAGGCCTTCATGGTCAAATAGCTGCTAAGAAACCACTGCTAAGGAGAGGCAACAAGCAGAAGAGATTTGTTTGGGCCAAGAAACACAAGGAATGGACATTAGACCAGTGGAAATCTGTGCTTTGGTCTGATGAGTCCAAATTTGAGATCATTGGTTCCAACCGCTGTGTCTTTGTGCGACGCAGAAAAGGTGAATGGATGGATTCTACATGCCTGGTTCCCACCGTGAAGCATGGAGGAGGAGGTGTGATGGTGTGGGTGTGCTTTGCTGGTCACACTGTTGGAGATTTATTCAAAATTGAAGGCATACTGAACCAGCATGGCTACCACAGCATCCTGCAGCGACATGCCATCCCATCCGGTTTGCGTTTAGTTGGACCATCATCTATTTTTCAACAGGACAATGACCCCAAACACACCTCCAGGCTGTGTAAGGGCTATTTGACCAAGAAGGAGAGTGATGGAGTGCTGCGCCAGATGATCTGGCCTCCACAGTCACCGGACCTGAACCCAATCGAGATGGTTTGGGGTGACCTGGACCGCAGAGTGAAGGCAAAAGGGCCAACAAGTGCTAAGCATCTCTGGGAACTCCTTCAAGACTGTTGGAAAACCATTTCAGGTGACTACCTCTTGAAGCTCATCAAGAGAATGCCAAGAGTGTGCAAAGCAGTAATCAGAGCAAAGGGTGGCTACTTTGAAGAAACTAGAATATAAGACAAGTTTTCAGTTATTTCACACTTTTTTGTTAAGTACATAATTCCACGTGTTCATTCATAGTTTTGATGCCTTCAGTGAGAATCTACAATGTAAATAGTCATGAAAATAAAGGAAACGCATTGAATGAGAAGGTGTATATATATATATATATATACATATATATATATATATATATATATATATATATATATATATATATATATATATATATATATATATATATATATTTTATTTAGGAACATTAATGCAGTTTTGTTGTCCAATGTAGGATCCAAATGTTCAAAACTGATGTTAGAGAAGAACCTAGACCAGATATATCTTGTCATATCATCAGATCATAAAGAGTAATTGAAACAAATACATTTCAGTCAGAAGCAAAAAGTATCTAAAGGCTTATTGGACATTGTACAGGTTAAAGAATAGTGTGGCAAGCTATTCCTGACTCACAATGTCATAACAACCTTTCTTGAAAAGCAAGAATCCAGCTGAGGTAATGACTTTGACATTTTAGCACACTACCACAAGGTGTTCAAACTATGGGACGAAGTATCACTAATACAGTCCAGGGTTTGTAGGTTGTATAATAATGCCCTGCTGTCCACCCGCCCCTATCTACTGTAAGGTATGCAGGCTGTGATATGTAGCATTGTGCCTGAACAATTACAAAAAACAGACGTTTAATACAAATGTTGTTACTAAGTTTCATATCACAGTAAATAAGATGCTAATTTGTTGCTAGTCGCTTTTTGTAATTAAAGTCACTAAGAGGTCTAAAAAATTGATAAATCTAGCGAGGAAGTCGTGAAGTTGGCAACACTGTCCACAACATTACTGCTGCATCGCTTGTTGATTTCCGAATCTACGGAGCTGCACAAGTGTGTGTGTGTGTGTCTCTGTGTGTGTGTGTGTGTGTTTGTGTGTGTGTGTCTCTCTGTTCATGGAGTGATAAAAAGAGATATCTAAAATCCCTTCTGAAAAAATCTTAAAAATATGTCGACAAAATGAAGAAGAAGTTTGAAGTTAGAAATTTGATTCTGGCTGTATCCAAATGTTCACATTTTTGTTCTGGACATTTATACAAATGAGCAGATATTAATAAGATCATTTCTCAGTTTTGCAAACTTTTCAGAAGACTTATATTATATTATATTTGTCTTAATGTGACTTTGTCCTCACTCTGATTACAGCCAAGATCATATTAATGTGAGCTAAAGGATCAAACCTCTACACAGACTCAGATATACAGGAAACAACCAGTGTTGTAACAAAGTACAAACACTTTGTACTTAAGTAGAATATTCACATATATGTACTCTACTTTTTACGGAGCCCCTAAGGGGACAAAAAATCTAAAGTTTAGTTTCATGTGCTCACGTGAAAATGAAAAGCTTTACTGTTAAATAGAAATAGCAATGGGATATCTTAAAATGTCAAAAGGCAATTACCAAATGTATAATTCAAAAGATGAAACTTCAAATAAGTAGAATAAGTGAAAATTTAAATAAATTTGAGATTTAATTTTTTTAATTTAAGTATTTCTATTTAAGCTTTTCCATTTCACATTTTGAGTTTCATATTTGATGTTTCTGTCATTCAATAAAAGATTTCAAAGATTTCAGTTTAAACATTTATATTTAAGCTTTGCGTTTTATATTTGACTTTTTACATTGAACTTTACATTTTCAAATTATAATTTTACATTTTTACATTTCATTTACATTTGCTTTTTCAGTTTCCTTTTTGTTTTTTAAAATTTAAATATGGCATGATTTTTCCTAGTAGCGTATTAAAATAATAATATTTTTAACTTGAATTATGAATAAATATATCCTACATGAAATAAGGAAGCCACCATAAAGTTACTTGAAGTTTGTTTTTTACTTTTACTTCTAATAATCAGATATCGCTCCTCGTTCTTCCTCCACGCTGTCGGTGGTGATCCTACGTCTGATCGTTCTGTATGAAATGGAGAGAAACTTCCTCCAGAGCAACAGACCGCTTTCACACACTACAGACACCATCTTATTGATAATAATGTCGTACAGGATTTCTCCATTAATCTTAACACATTTCAGCAAATTTAAACCTTTTTCAGGTAAACTAAAATTGTTCCTTGTAAATATCATAATCATCTCTAGCAACAACAAAACAACTTCTCTACCGCAGACAAGGACTCGCAGTTCAAGCTGACTGCTTAGTTGAAATCTCTGTCTGAAGTTGTCAATAAGTGTAAGGACCTCCATGATCATGTGATGGCTGTATATCTTGTTCTTTTTGCTACAGGTAAAATGAAGACAGTATCTGTGGAACTGGAGTTTTCTACTTTCTCAGTTTGCTCTCTGATTGGATGAAGAAAAAATGGGTGGGATGGCTTCAGACCAGACATGGCATAGTGTACCTATTAAAGGGGTGATAGAATGATTATATAGAGTATTTCACACTGTTCCTTATGGTCTCCCAATTGGATATGTAACATTTGTTGGCCTGGTTGATATTTTATTGGCCCTTATGCATCCCTGTGTTTTGGCCCTATTTGTAACAAGAGCTTTTCTTCCAAATATGGTATGCTCGTGAATATTTAGATGAGCTGCGCGCTGATTGGTTGAGCGAATCCCCATTACACACACATTAAAGACGCGCGCTGATTGGTTGAGCGAATCCCCAATACACACACATTAGAGAAGCGACAGAATCTCATATTCCAGACACTGCAATGTTTCATTACCAAATTCACTCCTGAGACTTTTTTATGTGAGAAATCAACTATATAAAGCTCAAATATGGGCCGTTTTACCAAAATTGATGACTAATTGCAAATATGGTAAGACTGTGTGTCGGACTTCAGCGGCGGTGCTGCTGCCTCGGGCCTTCCTTCACAGACCCCGGCCTGCTGTGAGCTCCGTTAGGCTGGCAGCCCTGACAGAGCTCCAGGGCCTGCAGCTCCCCTCTTCCTGCTAGCTAAATGGCCCGTTGTGTGGGAGTGAGAGCGCGGTCAGCGAGCTTGTTACACCAGCAATCTCTTACCACATGTTACACACATGTCACACCACTTATACAAAATCTAACTAAATGTCTTATAAAGCTAAAAACGGTGTCCGATTTCAAGTTAATGAATATTTGTGAAGACTAGCTAGGTGTTTCGTCAGCTACGATTGTCCCTTCAATCCTAGCTGTGTGTAGCTACAAATCACGGATAGTTAGCTTCATTTTCGGTGTAATTCGAGTATATTTACAGTTTGAATTTCGTCCTGCCACTTATACAACATCTAACTAAATGTCTTATAAAGCTAACAACGGTGTCTGTTTTCAAGTTAATGAATTTTTGTGAATTCTAAGAGGAGGCTAGCTAGCTCCATCCAGCCGCAGGCTCTATCACATCCAGCCGCAGGCTATATCAATGAGACTCGCGGACAAGAGGCGTGTATTTCACCAATCGTTTGTTTAAATAACTCAACACATTAACTGAAACCTGTGGTAAGAGAATTCTGGCGTAACAAGCTCTCTGACCGCGCTCTCACTCACACACACCTGGCATTAGGAAGAGGGGAACTGCAGGCCCTGGAGCTCTGTCAGAGCACCGGCGTTTAGTAGTCCATTAGCCCACAAAACGTTGACTTTGCTCGGGTATGAAGTGCCGTGGGTTGCCAGCCGTAACGGAGCTCACAGCAGGCCGGGGTCTGTGAAGGGAGGCAGGCCGGGCGGCGAGGCAGTAACCCAGGCAGCACTGGCCGCTGAACACCAACACACAGTCGGACAAAATTTGCAATTAGACATACATTTTTGTAAAACGGCCCATATTTGAGCTTTACATAGTTGATTTCTCGCATAAAAAAGTTTCAGAAGTGAATTTTGTAATGGAATAGCAGAGATCTGCGTGACCTAGATTCTGAAGACTACCTGATCTCAGGTCAGTTATGTAGCCTATGTAAATGTTGGGGCGTGACCGTTCTCTTAATACACCCACGGCTGTGACAGAGGTTCCGGATTTTGAGATGTTTACGTAAGCAACTAGCTTTGTTGAGATTCGCCCGTTTTCAGCGGCAGTTTCAAAATATGAGATTTTCATAGTAAAGGGGTGTCAATGGGATTTTGAACTCATATGTATGTCCTATTTACCCACTGAACTGTCGTTATTCAACTATGACAGGGTGAAATCAGTTTTGCATTCAATCACCCCTTTAAATAAGCAACCAGGTACCTTGCTTACCAATAGTTACGCATCTCAAGCACTCAATTCTCATTGGCTACCTGCCAGTGTGGCGGGTAGATTGACAGTGTTACCCGCCAATTGCAAAATTCACCCGCATTTGGCGGGTGGACGGGTGTTAATTTCATGCCCTGGACCCAAGTTTGGAAAGTTTGCATGATGACATTAAAATCTGCTGAGGGTGTGTGTAATGTGCTTCAACCTGCCTCCACACAGTAACATTCACCTACAGTTCTTTTATTCTACATTTAAAATCAGAGAGAGTTACCCTAAATATGTTCAGCTCAACGGAGAATACCATACCTGCCAATTTAGGGCTGTTGAAAATACGTGGTTTATTGGGGAAATTTAAGACATGAATTGTCAAAGTGAAGTCAAATAAATGTTTTCTTTCTAGTAGTGATAAATATGTTTCTGACTGTTAAGTGTCTGGCTTTAAAAAGAACTCCAGACTGCAGTTTACCTGCTGAGAGTTTAGATTTCTGTGCAAACAGGAAGTAACAAGTTCCTGTGTGTGTGTGTGTGTGTGTGTGTGTGTGTGTGTGTGTGTGTGTGTGTGTGTGTGTGCATTCTTGTAAAGAGTTCCAGTTCAGAGAAAACACATTATACATACTAGTACAGTGCCCGTGCAAAATCTGTTTTTGTGTGTTTTTAGTAATTGTTTAAGTGCTCATTGTTACAATGACACAGTAAAAGTTCAGTGACATTTTTATTTGTGCATGGTAGAAAGCAAATACTGATACTGACATAATGACATACAATAAAAATGGATAATTGAACTACATGATTGCATGACAATTTATAATGGTGATATTAGATAGCAAGAGTTTAGATTAGATTTACTTTAGTTTCAACTTTGTTGTCATTGTGCAGAGTACAATTATAGAGACAATGAAAGGCAGCAACTAAGCTTACTTATACTCGGTTAAACTCATTCTGCCCTGTTAGTCTGAGTTTTCTACAACTATCCCTTCTCCCACTAATCCCCCACACACCTGAGTATGTACAAATACAATTTTACTTCTAATAATGAAGCACATTTAGTAATAATATTTACTGTTAATTGTAAATATCTTAATCATTGTGTAAATATTTTGTGAAAGCACCAATAGTCCACCCTACAATATCGTTGTGGTATCGATATCGAGGTATTTGGTCCAAAATATAGTGATATTTGATTTTCTCCATATCGCCCAGCTCTAAGTGCAACTTCGTTTGTTGTTTATTATTACAAGTGTTTTTGAGCTACAACTGTATATATATATAAATTATATAGGTTTCTTTTATCAAACATGTTTGGGGCCAGTCAAGGGGTAGTTAAACTGCATGATTGGTTTTGGTAATAATACATTGTTTATTATTGCAAATGTTTATTATTGCAAATGTCGATTATTGAAAATGTTTATTATTTACAATGTTTAATAAATCTCATAATGATGGCACGTCACTATATCGTAGTCAAAGCTTTTATTTCTATCTCAAATGGTCAGGGGGTACTTGGCTCAGAAAACATTTGATAGGGGGTACGTTATTGAAAAAAGATTAAGAAGCACTGCTCTAAAAGGTGACTTCAACATCTACCAAAGTCTGTTTCTGGTAACATACTTTTACTTTAAGTATTGCTTTCAAGTACTTTATACTGGAAACAACCCAACAACAAAACAAATACACAAAACTCAGTGATCTCTTTTGATATCTTTATTGAAATGAATAAATATGAAATTTAAATCTCTAATCACTTTAAAGTTAATTCAAGTTTTTTTTTTACTTTACTTCTAATAATGAAGCACATTTAATATCATAACATTATTTTTGATACCTAAGTTCAGTAAATATCAGACACTTTAAGACTTTTACTCACACGATCTCATAGTATGGTACATCATCAGATATGGCTCCTCGTTCTTCCTCCACGCTGTCGGTGGTGATCCTACGTCTGATCGTTCTGTATGAAACGGAGAGAAACGTCCTCCAGAGCCACAGACCGCTTTCACACACTACAGACACCATCTTATTGATAATAATGTCATAAAGGATTTCTCCATTAATCTTAACACATTTCAGCAAATTTAAACCTTTTTTAAGTAAACTAAAGTTATTAATTGTAAATATCATAATGATCTCTAGCAACAACAAAACAACTTCTCTACCGCAGACAAGGACTCGCAGTTCAAGCTGACTGCTTAGTTGAAATCTCTGTCTGAAGTTGTCAATAAGTGTAAGGAACTCCATGATCATGTGATGGCTGTATATCTTGTTCTTCTTGCTGCTGGTAAAATGAAGATAGTATCTGTGGAACTGAAGTTTTCTACTTTCTCAGTTTGCTCTCTGATTGGATGAAGAAAAAATGGGTGGGATGGCTTCAGACCAGACATGGCATAGTGTATACCTATTAAATACAGCAGGGGTGTCAAACTCGTTTTCACTTAGGGCCACATAGGGAGTTTAGATTTTTGTGCAAACAGGAAGTAACAAGTTCCTGTGTGTGTTGTGGATTCTTCTAAAGAGTTCCAGTTCAAAGAAAACACATTATACATACTAGTGCAATGCCCGTGCAAAATCTGTTTTTGTGTGTTTTTAGTAATTGTTTAAGTGCTCATTGTTACAATGACACAGTAAAAGTTCAGTGACATTTTTATTTGTGCATGGTAGAAAGCAAATACTGATACTGACATAATGACCTACAATAAAAATGGATAATTGAACTACATGATTGCATGACAATTTATAATGGTGATATTAGGTAGCAAGAGTTTAGATTAGATTTACTTTAGTTTCAACTTTGTTGTCATTGTGCAGAGTACAATTATAGAGACAATGAAAGGCAGTTAGCATCTAACCAGAAGTACAAAAATGCAGAAAAGTGCAATGTGAACAGTATAGACAGGTAATGCAGTATAAACAGAATGACATGTAGTGCAGTATAGACAGTAGTATACAGTTAATAAAGTGGTATGGTGTACAGTAAGGATATGTGCAGTGACATTAACATCCCTTCTGTAAAAACCTTTGACTTTTTTATGTCGACAAAATGAAAACAAGAAGTTTGATCCCGGGTTCATCCAAATGTTCAACACTTTTGTTCTGGACATTTATGCAAATGAGCGCATATGTAATAAGATAATTTCTCATTTTCACAAACTTTTCAGAAGACTTGTAACATGGCAAAAAATATTTGTCTTAATGTGACTTTGACAAAACATACATACTAACATACTTTTACTTAAGAATTGCTTTCATGTACTTTATACAGGAAACAACCCAACAACAAAATAAAGACAAAAAACTCAGTGATCTCTTTTGATGTGTTTATTGAAATGAATACATATGAAATTTCCTTTTTTTAAATCTCTAATCAGCAACTAAGCTTACTTATACTCGGTTAAACTCATTCTGCCCTGTTAGTCTGAGTTTTCTACAACTATCCCTTCTCCCACTAATCCCCCACACACCTGAGTATGTACAAATACAATTTTACTTCTAATAATGAAGCACATTTAGTAATAATATTTACTGTTAATTGTAAATATCTTAATCATTGTGTAAATATTTTGTGAAAGCACCAATAGTCCACCCTACAATATCGTTGTGGTATCGATATCGAGGTATTTGGTCCAAAATATAGTGATATTTGATTTTCTCCATATCGCCCAGCTCTAAGTGCAACTTCGTTTGTTGTTTATTATTACAAGTGTTTTTGAGCTAAAACTGTATATATATAAATTATATAGGTTTCTTTTATCAAACATGTTTGGGGCCAGTCAAGGGGTAGTTAAACTGCATGATTGGTTTTGGTAATAATACATTGTTTATTATTGCAAATGTTTATTATTGCAAATGTTTATTATTGCAAATGTCGATTATTGAAAATGTTTATTATTTACAATGTTTAATAAATCTCATAATGATGGCACGTCACTATATCGTAGTCAAAGCTTTTATTTCTATCTCAAATGGTCAGGGGGTACTTGGCTCAGAAAACATTTGATAGGGGGTACGTTATTGAAAAAAGATTGAGAAGCACTGCTCTAAAAGGTGACTTCAACTTCTACCAAAGTCTGTTTATGGTAACATACTTTTACTTTAAATTGGTGATAGAATGATTATATAGGGTATTTTACACTGTTCCTTATGGTCTCCTAAAGGGGTATGTAACATTGGTTGGGCTGAAAATTGCCAGAATGCTATTTTATTATGCCCTTAACTACCCTGTGAATATGGCTCTATTTGGAACAAGAGCTTTTCTTCCAAATATGGTATGCTCATGAATATTCAGAATGAGCTATGCACTGATTGGTTTGAGCAAACAACATAGAAACACATGGGAGACTCGACAGCAGGTCTCATTGCAAAGTTATACATTGTTTGTATTACATTATTAAATTCACTTCTGAGACTTTTTTAAGCAAGAAATCAACTATATAAAGCTCAAATATGGGACGTTTTACGAAAATTTGGTAAGACTGTGTGTCGGAGTTCAGCTGCCGGTGCTGCCTGTGTTGCTGCCTCGCTGCATGGCCTGCCTTCCTCCACAGACCCCGTGCCTGCAGCTCCCCTCTTCCTGCTAGCTCAATGGCCCGTGTGTGAGAGTGATAGCGCGATCAGCGAGCTTGTTATACCAGCAATCTCTTACAACAGTTCCAGTTAATCTAGGCTGGCTGTCAGCATAACTAGCTATATTTACAGTTTGAATTTCATCACGCCACTTATACAACATTTCCCTAAAGGTCTTATAAAGCTAACAACGGTGTCCGATTTCAAGTTAATGAAGTTTTTGTGAACAGTGGGGGTTTCGTTAGCCATGACTGTCCGTTCAATCCTAGCTATGTGTAGCTAGCTACAAATCAGGGATAGTTAGCTTCATTTTGGCGTAATTTCTTACTCCGACACACAGTCGGACAAAATTTGCAACTGCCATCCATTTTCGTAAAACGGCCCATATTTGAGCTTTACATAGTTGATTTCTCACATAAAAAAGTTTCAGAAGTGAATTTTTTATGGAATAGCAGAGATCTGCGTGACCTAGCTAGATTCAGAAGACTACCTGATCTCAGGACAGTTGTGTAGCCTATGTAAATGTTGGGGCGTGACTGTTCTCTTAAGGTTCCGGATTTTGAGATGCTTGCGCAAGCAACTCAGCTTTGTTGGGATTCGCCCGTTTTCAGCGGCAGTTTCAAAATATGAGATTTTAATAGCAAAGGGGTGTCAGTGGGACTTTGAGCTTCTATGTATGTCCTATTTACCCACTGAACTGTCGTTATTCAACTATGACAGGGTAAAATCGGTTTTGCATTTCATCACCCCTTTAAGGAACAGTGTAAAATACCCTATATAATCATTCAATCACCCCTTTAATAGCAAAGACTAAAGGGAAAAAAAAACATGAGTATATTTATGTGTGGGACTTAGTTTGATTTAAAATCACACTGCATTATTAGTTGTTTTAAATAAATTACTTTTTTGAAATATCAATTTATGGTAGGCCTAACATATTAATTATTATATTCAGAAGATGATCCTCAAATCAATCACCGTGGTTACAGCTTGTAGCCATCCTAACCTTTGTAGCCTTTACTGAGACTACCTTTTCAAAATTAAGAAGGGACTAGTTTTAGGAAGCATTTTCAGGAAATTAAAAGGATAAGCAGATTGTTGCCGAGGTTTTTGTTCACAGATTAAGATGTATAAAGCTTTTTTTGGGTATGTGTACATATACAACATGTGTTTTGGCATTTTTGGCACACTTCTACCTCAGCCCTACTGCACAAAGACAAAACTCACACATCTCATTCAACCATTTCACAAGCTGAGAAAAGGGTCATGACATGGGTCAGAGCAGTGGTTCCCAACCTTTTTTCCTTGGAGCCCCCCCTACTCATGTCTAAGAAAAGCTGACCCCCCCCTTTGAAACTGAAGTTGAGGTAACTCTCGAGATAGAGCTGGGTCAGAGGATATCAGAGGTCATAAATGATGAACCAATCCATCGGCTCTGCTCCTATAGGACCAATGGTGTTCATATGAACAACATGCACCTTTGGCTGGAAGGCCCGTGTTGAAAGTGTGTGTTATCATTTAGAGCAGACACCCACGGTGAATCAGATGGTTTATGTTATACAAGGCTGCATTACAGAGCATTTTATTCTGACTGTCATGAAGGTTGTGTAGAGGAATAGAAACCAGTCTCTCCAGGCAAGCACACAGAATATGGTCTTATCTATCTTTATTCTCCATGCCAAGTATGAGCTCTTATCATCTGGCAGAAGATATGGGTAAACTTAACATTTCTAAACTATAGGCCTAATTTGGACCTACCTCAATTAAAACTTTAAATAATGTTGCTTGAGATTGAGGGTGTGCAATAGCTTCATGATATGAAGCATGGTTGTGTTGCTCTTGTCACTGTTTGTGAAAGATGATGTTGGGTTTACTCTTGTAGGGTACAGATTGATCATTAGCAAATTATCAAAATATGTTTTATCAATATTAATAAAGTTATGAATATGGTCATTAATAACTTTATCAAATCGATACCCTGTAAGTCAGGGACCAATGATCAACTGTGGAACAGTCTCATTTCTGTTAAAAATCCTTTAAAAGGATTTAAAGGAAGGGGTGATTTCGAGCACAGACCTGTCTAGCCAGCAGTTATTACAATAAGTACACAAATAATCACAAGCAACTGCTAATTAAAGTATAATAAGATTTATTAAAACGTCACAATTATCAGTAGCCAATCAGCAATCCTTCAATAATAAACTTATATACTCTTTTACAATATTACAATCAAAAACAAGCAAGAAACCAAAAACAGCAGAGACACCTCTGTGTCTGTGCGGTGTGTGTGTGTGTGTGTGTGTGTGAGTGAGTGGGAGTAAAGGGGGCGGGGTCAAATTGTAGTCTAACACGAGCCACTAAACTGGCTACTCCAGTGAGCTACACCTAACTATTTAGCCTCAAGAGGGCGGTAGTGGTACTGGGTGCGCCCGGAGGGGTGAAGAAGCCCAGGTGGGTTGCGGGGCAACGCCCACGGTTATGCTAAATCAAGCTTTAGCCCTATACGAGCTACACATGGTTAAGCTAGCAGCTTTAGCTCGGGCTACGTAGCTAGCTTGGATGTATGTGTGTGTGTGTGTGCGCGTGTGTGCGTGTAAAGAGGAAAAGAGAGAAAGAAAAGGAGGGAAACACGATTTATGGAAACAAACACTTAAAACCTTGATCTCTGGGGTAACGGGACTAACCGCTCTCTCCGTTTTACTCAAGACTCTAACTTAACGTGGCGTTATAGCAGAGTCTGAGGTTTGTTTAACGGTAAAGAGCGTTTAACTCCCCGGCACTCTCTACGAGCGTGCAGCTGACTCAGCTTTGTACAGTAAACCTCCACGGCGGGAGTGTGAGCTACAGTTCAACACAACTTTCAACAATATCTGGATCAGTGATATTCTTCACAACAGCACATAGGACGCAGCGGTCCGATCACACATTAATGGTAAACAAAAATAGCAATACCTTTTTACACATTAATAAACACCCTAGTTCTTAGATCTGCCCAGAACCATAAAAGCCTCTTACGTTTGGGTGTGCAGTCCGTTGCTTATCCGGCGGATTTTCCGGTGAACAGAACTGGGTTAACCTCTCGTCAGAAATTAACGGCCGTACCGTCCAAGGCAGTGGAGCGGAAACAAAGCCGAGTCGACTTGCAAGAAAACGCGTTGTCTCTTCTTCCTTGAGACGGGGGTTGGTTTACCCCTCTGCAGATTGGTGTAATACGGCTTGTATTCACCAGGACCCTTTTGTATCACGGCCGATACAAACGTCTCACTCGACCAGCGAATGATGCGACGTTGACTCTCGAACAGCGCTGAACGATGCGTCTCCTTACGGCAAAAATTTGACCTCGAAGAACCTCGAGCTCTGATCTCCGGCTCCCTTTATCTCCCTCCGCCGCCTGCTGGCGGCGAGTGGTGCGTTCAAGGAGCCGCGGCCAATCAGAAATCCCGAAACTCACCGAAGGTGTGAGGACTCGTCGTTGCAGTTTTCAAACCCTCCACCAGTCTGCCATTTCCCTCCTTTTTTCTCCATCTTTCTAGATTCCTTTGTTAGGGGTGAGGGGTCACAGGCTGGTGACTTTCCTACAGGCCGCACTTTGGCCTCAGGAAAGTTTCAGGCCTCACAGAATAGTCTTGATCATAACTGTTAGGTTCCAACAGTCCCCCCTTTTTGGTCTGAAGAGCAGGTTGAACCCTGCTCTTTGGAGCAACCATGGACCAACAGGTTATATAAACCAAAAAAAAACAAGAGTTATTCTGAGAGCAACATAGCATCATTCATTCCTGGGAATGGGCAAAACAGTTCATAGTGTTCATCTGGTTACTGAGGCTATGGTGTCTGGGCAGACTCTGAGGCAGCGTCTGGGCAGACTTTTCTAACTACGATTTAAACTTTACGTAAATCATAACTGATAAAATACATCACACTAATAACACTTTGACAATACTTCAAGTAGCAGGTAAGACTGCGTGTACCCTCATAATGCACATTATGGTATAATGCCCAAAAAAAAACAAAGTTGAGAGATAAAGAGAAAAAGAAGAAAGGACAGAGTGTGAGAGAGATCATTTGGGTGTCACTAACCAATCCCTGAAAGGATTGGCGCTGACTAGTGGGACGATGTGGGCTGCTGTGTGAAACGTGGTGGTACGAACAGAATCGAGTCAAGTTTAGTATGCAAATTCTGTATGTGTCTATACATGAAATGTGCGACTATCGCGGTGATGATCCAGCCACTAAGAAGGAGGCCCAAGGCAACCATGCTAACAGGGTGGTCTTGGTAAGACGCCGAACTCCCTACATGATTGGAAAACGTGGTGGTAAGCCCAGTAGGTTTGAGGCTGAACTGAACCAGTTTAGTCCCCTCAGCCAGAAGTTGCTGTTGGAGGGGGTATTCGATAGTGAGGTCGTGGCCTCGAAATGCATCCATGATCTCAATCTCGGCATCGTGTCTGTCGGGATCGAGATGATGGAGGACAATGTCATCAATATGAATGGTAGCTCCTTGGGGAACCGTTAAAAATACCGTTTGGTTAGGTAAGGTCAACTTAGTGGCTGTGTCATGACGGTCGTAGGACATTAACGCTTCAGTGACGGGCGTACTGACGAGCCATCGGTTACCCGCCCGTTCCACCCTTGTTTCTGTTCCCTCGTCCCTTATGGACATACTACCCTGACATTTTTGTTCAGGTGTGTCGGCCCTCAGACCGCAGAGGTAGTTAGTGACATCTCTAACGAATGGGTTGCTCGGGCAGACCCAGTGTATGTCTTTTGTTTTAGTGCACATGTTAAGGTTAGGAATGAGGTAGAGTGAGGGGTTGTCCTCATGGAAAGCAATTGTGGGTGGGGTCTTAAGGTGTATATGTGTGTTACCTTTCCAGAAGCCCACGTTCAGTACAGACTTTAGTCGGTATATGTTTTGTCTTTCTAGAATAGGAAGATTGAGGATGAAACCTATCTCTAAGTTCTTAGAGTCTACTGAGATGGGGATTGCACTGCCAAGGCTATACGCCAGGTGTACCTGTGAAGGGTGTACTACCGTACTAGTGGCGGATTTCAAGATCTGTTCAACAAGTCCTAATGAGACTAGGTAGGCTGGAATTTTTTCCCGCGCTGAGGCTATTGACTGAGGAGCTAACCTCCCTGACAAGGTCCTGCATTAGGTCTCTGACTATTCGTACGTACGTTAGGTCTTCTTGGACCACTTTGGACAACGTCTCTAAGGCATGCATGGTGTTATTCAGGAGGGCAGAGTGCAAATTCACAGTAACTATGGTCCCCTGGAAAGTTTTTCCCAGGTTTTGTAACTGTTCTTGTTGGAGGAGGAGTCTCTGTTGGATCTCTGGCATTTCTTGGTCAAGTTCCCCCACGTGTCTCTGGAGTGCGCCGAGGCTAACTGAATTGGCCGCGGACAGGCCAATAGAAAATAATGACCCGATGGCTGAGGCTGCGATGAGCAGGCCGCCTAAGAAACGTTTAGGTAGTTTCTGGCCACTGAGGTCTTCTTCTGTGACTATGAACTTTTGCAGTTGTTCCAGAATGTGGGCAGTGGTCTGTTTAGCACGTTCTACTGTGTCATGGGTCTGGATCCCACTTAACCGTCCCTCGGTTAATTGGGGTGGTAGAACGATGTGTTTGCGGTAGACATCCCAGGGGTCTAGTCGTACATAGATTCTCTGGGTGAAGAGACCACACCGGGTGATTAGCAGTCCGGGCGTCCCCTGGAGGACGATCCCGGTGGGCGGGCCTGATTCAACCACCTCAGTTGGGAGAGGGGTTGCTAGCCCGAGGAGAATGCTAAGGACCCACAGTAGTTCCATCCTGCAACAGAACAGAGTTTTGATTACTAGTTGGACAGGGGATTTCTTTTAGGGGTTAGTGCATGCTCGCGGAAGTGGTTGGTCATGCAGTTATTCCTATGGGAAATAGTATATCCTATGTCTGTGTCGGGCTGTTCCCCCTTTCTACTGAGTGGGAGTGTTCCCCTTCTGAAACAAGGGGTGGCGCCTCGTATGGCTTGACTTGGTTTGAATGGACCCATTTGTAGGTCGGTGGCTGTTTCGGCTTAGCCAATCTGATCCGGTACGCCACCGGGGAAAGTTTTCCCACAATCTCAACTGGGCCTGACCAGCTTGGTAGGAACTTTCGAGAGATTCCCACCGGTTTGGTGAACCTGAAATAGAAGACTTTGTCAACTATTTCATACTCGCGGGGAGTTGTCTTTCAGTCGTAGTACGCCTTGGCCCCCCTTACCCTTGTCTCCAGGTTTTCTTGGGCCCAGGCAAACGTGGACTGAAGATGTTTGCGCAATTTTGAGACATATTGAGTGGCAGTGTAGGCCGTTGGGACACTCACATCTTCAGGGTGGTACAAGAGATGCAGTGGCAACGTCATCTCTCTCCCAGTCATCATCTCGAATGGAGTGATCCCCGTGGTGCGGTGTGGAGTGGACCTGATGGCCATCAGTACCAGGGGGAGTTTCACGTCCCAATCCCTAGTGCTGCCATTGACATACTTCTTGAGCATATTGACAATGGTCCGTTTAGCGCGTTCCACTTGGCCTGATGATTGGGGGTGATATGGGATGTGGAATCTTGCCTTTACTCCCAGAATGTCATACATTGCAGTCATGACCCCGGACGTGAAATGGGTGCCTCGATCCGAATTGACGGAGAGGGGTAGTCCCCAACGACTGAAAACATGGTTTAGTAGCAAGACCGCTGTGGTCGTTGCCGTGTCGTTGGGTGCTGGAAGGCATTCCACCCATTTTGTAAAAGCGCATGTGACCGTGAGGAGGTATTTATTTCCTCTTGACGATCTGGGTACGGGGCCCACCCAGTCCACTTGGAGATGGGACCAGGGGAACGTGACCCCCCTTTTCTGGAGTGGGGCTCTACCCAATGGCTGGGATGGCTGGAACTGGCAGCAGACCAAACATCCCTTAACGTAAGCCTTGACGTCGCGGCTCATGTACGGCCAATAGGCAACTTGTCGGAGGGTTTCCAGTGTGGGTCGGGGGCCTCGATGGCCCCCCACTGGAGAGTCGTGAGCGTGTGCTAACATCACCCCCCTGTGGTCAGTGGGGACGACCCACCGTGTCGGTCCCTGATCACCATCAGAGTAGACCAACAGACCCTTGTCAATCCTGAAAGACTGCGGGTTGAGGCGGAAGGCTTGTAGTTCCTCCGGCTCACCTGGTGAGGATTGAGTGGTGTTTTGAGGTGAGGGGTTTACTAGCAGCTGCCGAACGGCCCAGATGGCTGGGTCCCTCTCCTGCATGGTGATTAGGTCTGTGTCCTCAGGCTGGCGACACAGATTTAGGGTTTGTGCACAGGCTTGAGAGTTTTCTCGTTTCTCTCTGGCCTGACGGCGAGTGATTGCGTTCACAGCGTGAGTTTGGGGGACTGGAAGCCACTCCTCCTGAAACTCCCAGGGTGTACCTTGACTTGCGCCCAGTTTGGCCAGGCGGTCAGCTTCATCATTTCCTTCCTTATCCCCACCAGAGATTTGGGAATGGCCCTTGACCTTTCTCCAGTACACGGTCATTCCTTGCTGTGAGACCAGTCGGTCGCATGCAAGGAAAAGTTTTGCGTGCTTGATCTCTTTGTTGCGGGCATTCAGCATACCTTTCTCTTTCCACGCAGGAAAGTGTGCAATGAAACTGTAGCGGGCATAGTTTGAGTCAGAGCAGATCACCAGCTGGCTGATCTTTTGTCTGGCCGCTTGTTGAAGCGCAATGAACCCTGCAGCGATTTCTGCATACTGGCTCGTCTTGGGACCAAGTTGGTAGTGACTGGGTTCCTCACTGCGGTAGTTGACCCAGTAAATGCCCACACCAGCTTGAGTCTGACTTTCGTGGTGGAATGAGCATCCATCCACATAGACTTCGAGGAGGAAAATGTTGAAGTCAGCTGGGGAGTTTGAATATCCGAACGGGCAGCGGTTCCAGGTGTACTGGCGGTTGCAGAAGGAGAAAGCCAGCTTGTACTGGTCAACCGGGTCAACCCTCATGGTCCAGAAACCGTTTGCCACGTCCACCGTTGAAAAGAAACGGGCCTCTTTGACCTCGGCCAGTTCCTGATCCAAGTGGATCATGGGCCAACGGGAGAGTGGGACCTGTTTGTTTAATGGCCGATAGTCAATAGTGAGGCGCCATTTCCCGGTCAGTTTTAACACCGGCCAAATGGGTGAATTGTAGGTGGAGTTGCATTCCCTGACAATCCGTTTTCCCAACAGCTTGTCGAGGATCTCTTGGATCGACTCATAGGCAGCTAACGGGATTTTGTACTGGCGTACAAAGGTGGGTGCTGCACTTGGATCAGTGGGAATGCGAACAGTGTGGATGTCCGTGACCCCGCAGTCCTGGGAGTCTTTGGAGAAGATTGGCTGGAACTCATGAAATAGTTTCCGGAGCTCGTTTCGCTGATGCTCTGTTGTCAGGGCATCTGCTTTAACCAGCTGCTGCTCAATCTCAGACTCGAACCCAGGGTACGGTTCCTCTGGTGACTCCTGTCTTTTGTCACCAGTATCTGGGGACCCCCCTGGTTGTGCCACCAGGGCGTACACAACCATGTCCCCTCTTTTGCCTAAACTTGTGCTGCAGATAGTTTCGTTCTGTAGCGTTTCGTCTCTGGCAACGGTGATAATTCTAGTCGGGTAAGTGAAAAGGACACCGTCAAGATTGGTGTCCAGAGATGGGGGCATCTCCCCTATGACTGGAATGGTCAGTTCAAAATCATGAAAAGAACGGTCGATCAGCATCCCCAGGATTTGCCGTGCTGCAACCTGGATCGGGGCTTGCGTAAGATTCTGAACAAGGAGGTAGGCTGAACGGTTGTCCAACTCAAGCAGGGGCGTGCCACAGACGGCCAAGTTCAGTTCCCCAAAACTGGGCAACGGCTGGAAGAAAGCTCGAGGGCCAGGTATCTTCTGGCCCGGACAGATTGCAAGACGGATGGGAACACCGGCTGTACGTGCTGGGATGGTCACCACCGTTTCACCCATTACCCCGCAGGCTTGGGGAATGGTCTGCCCCGAAATCATTTGCTGTGGTTCGGTCGTTAGGGAATGAGCTTCTGCATTGGCTCGTGACCACAAAACCTGATTGACAGTGTCTAACTGGGCCCCGAGCCTGACCAGAAGGTCCGCCCCCATGAAGAACGAAACATGGAGGTCGGGTACCACGCTGACAAAATGAAACGCCCTTTTTTCTCCCAATCAGTACCAAGAGGGCACATACACCGACGGCCTTAAGGAGGGTTTGTGGGTGTGTTGCCGACCGAACACGGTGGCTACGTTGGGAGAAAACTGGGGGTGGGTCTTGCTTTTGAAGTTTGTGGTACAGGTCCTGGCTGACTGCGGTTCTCTCAGACCAGAGCGCCAGACGGGCGTCCGATATGAGAAGACCGTTGAGCTGGACTTCCCCGACCACCCTGGGACTGTACAGCTCCTGGCTGGTGTTTGCTAAGGAACAAAGGAAAGACTCATGACCGCGGAGAGGGTTTGCACTCTCCTTTCCCAGAGGGGAGGAGGTCGTGAAAGAGGCGGGGTCGCCTTTTGGCCTGGGAGAGGCCACGAGCGTAGGCAGATCCCCGTGAGTCTCTTGAATAACGGCGACATGTCCGTCAGGCCCATTGTTAGAGGGGCAAAGTGGCCTTGGGGTTTTCACCTGAGCCCAGATATGTCCCTGGTGGCAGTCAATGAGAGGTGCCAGTCGATCTAGGAGATCTTGGCCAATGAGCAGAGGTTCAGTGTCAAGAAGGCAGATGTAAATGGGGTGTACAAGAGACATTTCTTTGAAAGTTATGTCAACCCAAGCGCGCTTCGTGATGGGTGACCTGGCTCGATTTTAAGGGGTTTGCCAATGAGGTGCATCGCTCTAACCACCTTTGAGAAAGTGTCGGAACTCATCAGGCTTATTTCCAAGCCAGAGTCCAACAGTGCAAGAATGCTGACACAGCTACCAAGCATCACTGACGTGTGGATGCGGCGCGCGTTGCCCTGACGGACCAGGTCGCCCAAGAAAACCCTGGAAGCCGCAGGGGGAAGAGGAGTGGCAGACACTGGGAGACTGTCTGGTGTGTTTCCCCACCCTACGAAAAACACCTTGGCGGTGAGTGAAGTGGGCGCTTGGCCTAGTCACGCAGTCTGGGAGGTGGTGTCAGGTCCCTTCAGAGGGGCCTGCTGCGGTGCTGGGGAGGCATTACGACAGTCATCCTTTTCCTGGCTTTGAGGTCCTCCCTCATACTTACCAGGTTTTCTTCCACCATAGGGTTTCTTCTTCCCTCTGTAGTTTTGTCGATTTTGCCTGCCTGTGTGGTAGGATCGTTGTTCCTGGTTTGGTGGTCTGAAGTCCCCTTTTCCCTGGGGAACTTCGTTCCCTTCGAGGGCTAGATCTGCGTTCTCTGAGGTCTGGATGTGTAGTACTCTCGGTTCCTCCTCACCTTTCCTGACCGTTCGTGTTCGAGCCTCCCACACCCTTTGTGCGAACATCCTAATCTCTTTCATGGTGAGCTCTTGTGTTCTACAATGCATCTGCACATCGTACCGTACAGCATCATGGAGATTGTGTACGAACAGAGATCGGAAGGCGGGGTCTTCCTCTAGACCTGGGGAGCGGCGGCCCTGGAAGTAAACGGTCCTTAGACGCCTATAATATTCCCTCGGGGCCTCATTCCTCTTATGCACAATGGCATATGCTCCCTGGATGGCCGCAGCTGGGTCCGTGTACAAGGCGAACTCTTCTCGTAAAGCTTGGCAGAGCTTTGTGTAACTGTTTAAGGTCGAGGGCGGGAGTTCGTCCATAAAGACATGGGCGCTCCTTGCCGTGGTCTTCCAGAGTAGTTTGCGCTTCTCGCGCGACGTTGCATTGGGGAGGTCAGAAAGGACCCGTTCTACATCGCGGAGATAGTCGTCGACATTAGTTTCTCGACTGTTGGAGTCGAAACGCTCTAGCTCCCTTGCAAAGGAGTCAATCTGACGCATGCGCAGGCCCTGCGCTGGGGAGTGGCGTGAGGCATCGGAGTCACTGGAAGTACCGCTGCCTCTCCCTTTCCAGTGTTGATGGTGGGGTTTCCGTTGAGGCTGACTCAGATCCTTCCTGGCGGAGGAACGGGACCTCTCCCTCCGACTTTCATCAGAGTCGTCTGGGGCGCGGTAGTCACCTGCTTGTCGGCTCTTCCCCGTTGTGACCGAGTGGCGGCCCCTTCCTGACCGAGCAGGAGAGTCGTCATCTCTCCTGCTGCGGGAGACTTCCTCCCTTCTGGACCGAGCAGGAGAGTCGTCATCTCTCCTGCTGCGGGAGACTTCCTCCCTTCTTGACTGAGCAGGAGAGTCGTCATCTCTCCTGCTGCGGGAGACTTCCTCCCTTCTTGAACGAGCAGGAGAGTCGTCATCTCTCCTGCTGCGGGAGACTTCCTCCCTTCTTGACTGAGCAGGAGAGTCGTCATTTCTCCTGCTGCGGGAGACTTCCTCCCTTCTTGAACGAGCAGGAGAGTCGTCATCTCTCCTGCTGCGGGAGACTTCCTCCCTTCTTGACTGAGCAGGAGAGTCGTCATTTCTCCTGCTGCGGGAGACTTCCTCCCTTCTTGACTGAGCAGGAGAGTCGTCATCTCTCCTGCTGCGGGAGACTTCCTCCCTTCTTGACCGAACAGGAGAGTCGTCATCTCTCCTGCTGCGGGGGACTTCTTCTCTTTTCAACCGAACAGGGGAGTGATCCTCATTCCTTGGGACCCGAAACTCCGGAATGTCCTTCGGCCTTGGGGGCTGATAACTTACCCTTCTGAGGGTGGAGTCAGGTTCCAGTTTCTCTTGGTCGATGATCCTCCAATCCGGGGTGACACCTTCGCTGGCGGGTTGAGACCGATAGGAAATCATCTCTGCCGCCCGTTCGCCGTCAGAGTCGTCAGACTTTGACGTGACTTCCGACGCTTCTGTACTTACCCGCTTGGTCTGAGTGTCTCCTCCCCCTGCATGTCCCTGCTGTTCAGCAATTTTCAGTTGCTTCAGGAGAACACACTCGGCTTGGAGATCAGAGTGTGCATCGCGTGCGTACTGGATCTCTTGGCGCAAGTGGCGGATAGCCTCTTGTTGAGTTCAACTGTGTCTCTGAAGCTCAGTGAGCTGCAGGTGGAATCTCCGTTGCTGGAGAAGGACTATTTTACCAAGCACGTCTGGTTTGGTGATCTCCGGCTTCCCGGTGGGCTGATCCACGTAGTCTAGTAGTTCCTTGAGTTTGGTTTCACAGGTCCTTTCCTTGTATTCCTCCAGGAAAACTCTGTCCTCTGGGGGCAGATGGATGAGTGCAGAGACTACGTCTGTTATGACTGTGTCTAATGACTTGGTCTGAGCTTTTCCTTTAAGCTCATGGTCACTGTGGTCGCTCATTCTTACCTGCTGAGCAAGAGGACAATCACCAGTGGCTACAATTGCTTGTCGCAACTGTAGGGTGCTTGTGAAGAGGTTGACGCGAGCCCACAGGTGAAGGCTTTCACCTGTGGCTCCTAGGTTTACGTGTTGACTGATAGCTTTCCTAATTACTATAACCAAATCTTGTCAGGGTCTAGTAACTAGCTGTTTTACTGTCTAGGGGTCAGGGTGTTAGGCAGAGATTTCAAGGTTAAGTAGGATGCAAAGAGTGTTGTTTAAACAACGAAGAAAATTCTAGCCACTAATACACACAGATTCACAAATTCCGCTGAACGTATGCTTGGCGAGTTCACCGAAAAAAAATTCTTAACAATTATCAATTTCAAAACTGTTGTCCTTTAACATTAATTTTCCTCTTTACTTTTACAAAACCGAAGCTTAATTTAAGGTTATGGATTGACTGTACTGAACGTGTACTTGGCAGGTTGCGGAAAATTTTATTTAAAAAAAAATATGTATATTTTTTTTTAAAATATTAATATTCAAAACTATGGATTATTATGTATAATCACTGCAACAATGCTGGCTCTAACAGGCTCACACGGGGCACCAAATGTTGAGTTTACTCTTGTAGGGTACAGATTGATCATTAGCAAATTATCAAAATATGTTTTATCAATATTAATAAAGTTATGAATATGGTCATTAATAACTTTATCAAATCGATAAACACTCAAAACGGGGCACCACCCTGTAAGTCAGGGACCAATGATCAACTGTGGAACAGTCTCATTTCTGTTAAAAATCCCTTAAAAGGATTTAAAGGAAGGGGTGATTTCGAGCACAGACCTGTCTAGCCAGCAGTTATTACAATAAGTACACAAATAATCACAAGCAACTGCTAATTAAAGTATAATAAGATTTATTAAAACGTCACAATTATCAGTAGCCAATCAGCAATCCTTCAATAATAAACTTATATACTCTTTTACAATATCACAATCAAAAACAAGCAAGAAACCAAAAACAGCAGAGACACCTCTGTGTCTGTGCGGTGTGTGTGTGTGTGTGTGTGTGAGTGAGTGGGAGTAAAGGGGGCGGGGTCGAAGTGTAGTCTAACACGAGCCACTAAACTGGCTACTCCAGTGAGCTACACCTAACTATTTAGCCTCAAGAGGGCGGTAGTGGTACTGGGTGCGCCCGGAGGGGTGAAGAAGCCCAGGTGGGTTGCGGGGCAACGCCCACGGTTATGCTAAGTCAAGCTTTAGCCCTATACGAGCTACACATGGTTAAGCTAGCAGCTTTAGCCCGGGCTACGTAGCTAGCTTGGATGTATGTGTGTGTGTGTGTGCGCGTGTGTGCGTGTAAAGAGGAAAAGAGAGAAAGAAAAGGAGGGAAACACGATTTATGGAAACAAACACTTAAAACCTTGATCTCTGGGGTAACGGGACTAACCGCTCTCTCCGTTTTACTCAAGACTCTAACTTAACGTGGCGTTATAGCAGAGTCTGAGGTTTGTTTAACGGTAAAGAGCGTTTAACTCCCCGGCACACTCTACGAGCGTGCAGCTGACTCAGCTTTGTACAGTAAACCTCCACGGCGGGAGTGTGAGCTACAGTTCAACACAACTTTCAACAATATCTGGATCAGTGATATTCTTCACAACAGCACATAGGACGCAGCGGTCCGATCCAACATTAATGGTAAACAAAAATAGCAATACCTTTTTACACATTAATAAACACCCTAGTTCTTAGATCTGCCCAGAACCATAAAAGCCTCTTACGTTTGGGTGTGCAGTCCGTTGCATATCCGGCGGATTTTCCGGTGAACAGAACTGGGTTAACCTCTCGTCAGAAATTAACGGCCGTACCGTCCAAGGCAGTGGAGCGGAAACAAAGCCGAGTCGACTTGCAAGAAAACGCGTTGTCTCTTCTTCCTTGAGACGGGGGTTGGTTTACCCCTCTGCAGATTGGTGTAATACGGCTTGTATTCACCAGGACCCTTTTGTATCATGGCCGATACAAACGTCTCACTCGACCAGCGAATGATGCGACGTTGACTCTCGAACAGCGCTGAACGATGCGTCTCCTTACGGCAAAAATTGACCTCGAAGAACCTCGAGCTCTGATCTCCGGCTCCCTTTATCTCCCTCCGCCGCCTGCTGGCGGCGAGTGGTGCGTTCAAGGAGCCGCGGCCAATCAGAAATCCCGAAACTCACCGAAGGTGTGAGGACTCGTCGTTGCAGTTTTCAAACCCTCCACCAGTCTGCCATTTCCCTCCTTTTTCTCCATCTTTCTAGATTCCTTTGTTAGGGGTGAGGGGTCACAGGCTGGTGACTTTCCTACAGGCCGCACTTTGGCCTCAGGAAAGTTTCAGGCCTCACAGAATAGTCTTGATCATAACTGTTAGGTTCCAACAATGAGCAATAGATTGTTGCTGTGTGATGTGCTTCAGTCTAGCCTATATCACTTTGTTCATGTTGTTTTTTATTGTAAGTATGTCAGCTGTATGATAAAACAATATGTCAAGTGTTATTTGTGAAGCATTTGAACTCAAGGCAAATATCCCTCTGGGGACAATAAAGTATTGTTATTGCTAAGTGGTCTGCATGATGTGTAAAAATTAAAACGTTGTCGTAGGACTATAGCAAACACATCGTTGGAAAGGTCTCAACCTGGAGAGTAACATATGTGAGTCTGAAGAGGATACATTACTCCTGCTTTGAAATATTGACCTCTGAACCTTGAACCCAGTACATGTTTGAAGTCATTTAGCAACAGAAGGTGCTACACACATAAAACCAGCTGTTATAGAAAGCTCTGGACCTCAGCTGTCATGTAGATATGGTCACCAAATTGTACCTATAAGCACTGTCAAATATGGTAATAAGCTATTTTCACCTATTTAACGATTTGATTTTTAAAATCTGATAACACCAGTGTGTTCTCCATACCAAAAAACCCCAGGGTGTATCCAAAATTATACACTGCCAACTTCTACTTATGAGAAATATGCCAATATACTTTAAAACTACAACTCCCATAAGAAACGCCACAGAAGCTGTTACAAAGCTTGAGCACTTGTAGTTCTTCCGGGGTGGGTGGGGGGGACTCGTTCGGCTCCTGTTTCTGCTGTCTGCCGTGAAATGGCTTGATTCCATTTCAGATTGATGCCGCCCGCCAGCCGGCCGAGCACACAATACATGAGACAAATACATGAAACTGTATTTTATTATTATAACTATCTTTATTGTTTAACTCCTCAAATACAACGTTAGAAAAAAACATCAATTTTACGAATATTATATATTTTTATCTTCGTATCCGCTGAGCGGGACGTACTACGTCACTTCCGGAGTTTTCCGCGGATTCGTTTAAACGTTATTATGGTTCATAACTTACTGGAACAAAACTGAGCAACGTGTTGTTGCTGGTGACACAATCACTGACTGTATATATGTATATTGAAGCGATCCTGGCGTTAAAGACCCGCTGATCGCTGCCCGATTCTTTGAAATGAATGGCCGCATTGCATTGGGGGATATCGGCTTTGAATGTGTCCAGCTCGGATCATAGGCTATCGTAATGTTCTGTATTACAGCAATATATTTCACCGGTAATAAGACCGAAATAATGTTATTAAAGTAAAGAAATGAATACCATGATAACATCTAAATAAATGTTGATAGATGTAGCATTATAGTTTAAAAAATATAAATCAATAAAAAAGCAACCCAGCTTCCCTGGCCGAAATAGACCGAAATAATAATTTCAATAATAACAATTTATTGGGCTAAAAATACTAATAATAACTGTCACAGATTTCGAGTTAAGGGGCGGGGGGCGTGTTTTTTTCTTTCGTCGAATATCCGACGGTGAGGGAATAACATGAATGTCTATCTGACAGACCCCCTCGTCGAAAAATAACGTCAAGGGTACCCCTATTTCGTTGAAACTTGACGCCAGGGTCCTTGACCATGCGTCATACAATTGACGAGTAGGGAGTGAGACTGTGTTGTGTACGGAGCCCCTAAGGGGACAAAAAATCTAAAGTTTAGTTTCATGTGCTCACGTGAAAATGAAAAGCTTTACTGTTAAATAGAAAAAGCAATGGCGAATCTTAAAATGTCAAAAGGAAATTACCAAATGTAAAATTCAAAAGATTAAACTTCAAATTGAAAATTGAAGTCTGTTTCTGGTAACATACTTTTACTTAAGAATTGCTTTCAAGTACTTTATACAGGAAACAACCCAACAACAAAATAAACACACAAAACTCAGTGATCTCTTTTGATGTGTTTATTGAAATGAATAAATATGAAATGTCCTTTTTTTTTTATCTGTAATCAGCAACTAAGCTTACTTATACTCGGTTAACTCATTCTGCCCTGTTAGTTTGAGTTTTCTACAACTATCCCTTCTCCCACTAATCCCCACTAAACACACCTGAGTATGTACAAATAAAATTTTACTTCTAATAATGAAGCACATTTAGTAATAACAGTAAATATCAGACACTTTGTGAACCATCACCTTATCGTGGTGGAGAGGTTTGTGTGTCTCTGTGAACCTGAGGGCTGTGTTGTCGGGAGCTTTGTGCTCCTTGTAGGGTCTCCCAAGGCAAAGTGGTCTCAGGTGAGGGGCCAGACAAAGAATGGTTCAAAAACCCTATGAAAATTCGAGGAAGAGGTGAAGTGACCCTGCCCAGAGGAAGCCCGGGGCCCCCGCCTGGAGCCAGGCCCAGAGGGCGGGCTCGTCGACGAGCGCCTGGTGGCCGGGTTTGCCACGGAGCCCGGCCGGGCACAGCCCGAACAAGCTACGTGTCTCCCATCTCTCCAGCCCATGGGCCCACCACCTGTGGGAGGAACCGCTGGGGTCGGGTGCGCTGCCACATGGGTGGCAGTGAAGGTCAGGGGCCTCGACGGACCAGACTCGGGCAGCAAACGCTGGCTCTGGGGACGTGGAACGTCACCTCTCTGTGGGGTAAGGAGCCGGAACTGGTGCGGGAGGTGGAGCGCTACCGGTTAGATCTGGTGGGGCTTACCTCTACGCACAGTCTCGGTTCGGGAACCGTACTCCTGGATAGGGGTTGGACTCTTTTCTTCTCCGGAGTTGCCCAGGGTGTGAGGCGTCGGGCGGGTGTGGGGATACTAACAAGCCCCCGGCTGAGCACCGCTACGTTGGAGTTTACCCCAGTGGACGAGAGGGTCGCCTCCCTACGCCTGCGGGTTGTGGGGGGGAAAACTCTGACTGTTGTTTGTGCATATGCACCAAACAGGAGTTCGGAGTATTCGGCCTTCTTGGAGACCTTGAGTGGAGTCCTGCATGGGGCGCCAGTGGGGGACTCCATTGTTCTGCTGGGGGACTCACTGGATTGGTTCGCAGCCGAGTGTGAAGCGGTTGGGATGAGGATCAGCACCTCTAAATCGGAGGCCATGGTTCTCAGCAGGAAACCGATGGAATGCCTTCTCCAGGTAGGGAATTAGTCCTTACCCCAAGTGAAGGAGTTCAAGTACCTTGGGGTTCTGTTCGCGAGTGAGGGGACAATGGAGCGGGAGATTGATCGAAGAATCGGCGCAGCGGGTGCGGTATTACATTCCATCTATCGCACCGTTGTGACGAAAAGAGAGCTGAGTCAGAAGGCAAAGCTCTCGATCTACCGGTCAGTTTTCGTTCCTACCCTCACCTATGGTCATGAAGGCTGGGTCATGACCGAAAGAACGAGATCCAGGGTACAAGCGGCCGAAATGGGTTTCCTCAGGAGGGTGGCTGGCGTCTCCCTTAGAGATAGGGTGAGAAGCTCAGTCATCCGTGAGGAGCTTGGAGTATAGCCGCTGCTCCTTTGCGTCGAAAGGAGCCAGTTGAGGTGGTTCGGGCATCTGGTAAGGAGGCCCCCTGGGCGCCTCCCTAGGGAGGTGTTCCAGGCACGTCCAGCTGGGAGGAGGCCTCGGGGAAGACCCAGGACTAGGTGGAGGGATTATATCTCCAACCTGGCCTGGGAACGCCTCGGGATCCCCCAGTCAGACCTGGTTAATGTTGCTCGGGAAAGGGAAGTTTGGGGTCCCCTGCTGGAGCTGCTCCCCCCGCGAACCGACACCGGATAAGCGGACGAAGATGGATGGATGGATCAGACACTTTAAGACTTTTACTCACTCAATCTCATATTATGGTACATCATCAGATATGGCTCTTTGTTCTTCCTCCACGCTGTCGGTGGCGATCCTACGTCTGATTGTTCTGTATGAAACGGAGAGAAACTTCCTCCAGAGCCACAGACCGCTTTCACACACTACAGACACCATCTTATTGATAATAATGTCATAAAGGATTTCTCCATTAATCTTAACACATTTCAGCAAATTCAAAACTTTTTCAGGTAAACTAAAGTTTTTAATGTTAATAAATTGTAAATATCTTAATCATTGTGTAAATATTTTGTGAAAGCACGAATAGTCCACCATACAATATCGTACAATACCCTTTGCTTTTTTATTAATAAAGGGAAAGAATTCCACTAATTAACCCTGACAAGGCACACCTGTGAAGTGAAAACCATTTCAGGTGACTACCTCATGAAGCTCATTGAGAGAACACCAAGGGTTTGCAGAGTTATCAAAAAAAGCAAAGGGTGGCTACTGAAGAATCGAAAATATAAGACATGTTTTCAGTTATTTCACACTTTTTTGTTAAGTACATAATTCCATATGTGTTCATTCATAGTTTTGATGCCTTCAGTGAGAATCTACAATGTAAATAGTCATGAAAATAAAGGAAACACATTGAATGAGAAGGTGTGTCAAAACTGTTGGCCTGTACTGTATATACACACACTGTATATATATATATATATATATATATATATATATATATATATATATATATATATATATATATATATATATATATATATATAAATATAAATTATATAGGTTTCTTTTATCAAACATGTTTGGGGCCAGTCAAGGGGTACTTAAACTGCATGATCGGTTATCGGTAATAATACATTGTTTATTATTGCAAATGTTTATTATTGCAAATGTCTATTATTGCAAATGTGTATTACTGCAAATGTTTATTATTGCAAATGTTTATTATTTACAATGTTTAATAAATCTCATAATGATGGCACGTCACTATATCGTAGTCAAAGCTTTTATTTCTATCTCAAATGGTCCCCCCTACTTGGCTCAGAAAACATTTCATAGGGGGTACGTTATTGAAAAAAGGTTAGGATGTATCGCCATTCTAGGTATCTGGTCAAAGGCTTTCTGGGCGTCCAGCGCTAAAATAGCAATTTTAGAATCTTTGTCGTGTCTGGAGCACATAATATTCATGAGCTGTCTGACATTAAAAAAAGAAAATCTTCCTGGAATCAGGTAGATGTTAGCAGAATATAAAGATTCAGGTATATGACGAGTTACAATAGAGTGATTAAACATCCTTAACATAATTGGAGTAACCTTGTCTGAGTATGCTTTATAGAACTCAATGCTAAACCCGTCTGGGCCAGGGGTTTTCCCATTGGGGAAGGACTGTATTGCGTCTTTGACTTCCTCTAAAGTTATATTAGCATCAGCTTTTTCTGTGCAGAAGGGGTTATTTTAGGTAGGTGAAGGGCTTGAAGGAAGTCGGAAATTTGAGCAGTGTCAGCTGAGGTTTTGGAGGTGTAAAGGTCCTCATAAAACTTACGAAAGGTTTCATTTATTTCTTTTGGGCACGTGGAAATGGTTCCCACTTTGGTTTTTATTTTGTGAATCATTCTCTTATCCTGTAGGCCTTTGAGCTGGCGGGCCAGTAGTTTATCTGGTTTGTCAGCAATCTCAAAGTGTTTTTGTTTTATCTTTAAAAGCATCAAGCTTACCAGGTTGGAAAGGATAGAATTATATTTAAATTTCAGTTTCATAATATCATTTAGTTTGGTTGGCGAAAGAATGATTCTATAATCCTGTTCAAGCTTTGAAAGTTGTGAGGTAATTTCAGCCTCATAGGCTATAATATTTCCGCGCATAACAGCCTTGAGGGTTCCCATATAGTCGAGTCAGTCACTTCAGGGGTGTCGTAGTGAGAAAGAGTCTGTGATTAAGCTGGATGTGTTTTGGAGAAATTGTGCGTCATTTAAAAGTAATGGATTGAATCGCCAGGTGAACGTGGGCTTTGCATTGCCAAACGCGATTTTTAATTCGACAGGACTGTGATCAGAAATGATGATGTTGAAGTATTTTTAGTAAAGGTTATGTCTGGAGTCAGTCTAGCGTCTGTGAGGAAATAGTCAATTCTTGTATAAGATTTATGAACGGGTGAAAAAAAAGAATAATCTCTGTCAGTTGGGTGTTGTAATCTCCAGATATCAACGAGATTCATATTTCCAATTAGATTATTTAACGCGACGGAGGATCTAGAGGGGGAAACAGGACGGGTAGAGAGTCTATCAGTGAAGCAATCCAAAATGGTGTTGTAATCTCCACCAGCGATTAAGTGGGTAGTGGATAGGTCTGGGATTAGATTAAAAACTCCCTAAAAAAAACCAGGGTCGTCAAAGTTTGGTGCATACAAGTTTAAGAAAGTTACATGTCGTGATAATATATGGCCTGTTACAATGAGATAACGTCCATTTGGGTCAGAGATGGTTGAGACAGATGCTTTTGACAAATTAGTATGGCTCAAACACCTCTGGCCTTGGATGAAAAAGGTGGACTGATATATCTCTGATATCCAACTACATTTTAACCTCCATTGTTCCCCATGCTTTATGTGCGTTTCCTGCATAAAAATAATATCCCCAGATAAAGATCTTAAATGAGAGAAGACCTTGCCTCTTTTCAGATTGGACCTTAAACCTCTGACGTTCCAGCTAATTAATGATAGGGTGCCACATTGTGGTGAAAGATGAGAACTTCTGGTGGCCATAATTAAGGATAGCTAAGCCAAGCTGTTTTAATATATGAACAGTTACACTGGCAACGGTGCAGAATGGGAAGAGCAGGAGTAGGCTAGGTGAACAACAATAAAAAAGAACACTCAACAGGAAACCCCCCCCCCACCCCCATTTTCCCACTTCCCCAAACGAAGTGGAGTACAAATTCCCTCATGGATATTGAGTGACAGCTGGGCACTACATGCCTAAACATACTGACTGCGTAGGCTAATAAAAATAGCATACCTTATCAGAGGTCCTGTTGAACAGTCCCACATACCCTCGTGTCCATAACAATTGCTCTTAAGATTAATTTGAGCAGCACAAAGTTCTTAACAAAAAGCCGGAGGGCCACAGGCTCCTCTAGCGAAGCTGGCACCTGCGAGGTGGTCGGGCTCAAGTGCGCTGCGAGGCAGTCGCAGCCGCAACATTGATAAACCTGTCTATGTACGCTTCAGCGTCTGCCGGGTCCTGGAATGTTTTCTGTTCCGATCCAAACGTGAAGATCAGGCGCGCAGGGAAGATGAGACCATTTTTGATCCCATTATCTCTACATTTTTTCTTGACTCCGTCAAAGGCACGGCGTTGCTCCATTATTTTAGGGGAGAAATCAGGATAGATGCTGATGCAGGTTCCATTGAACAACAGGGGAGTTTGTAGCCGGGCAAGTTTCAAGATTTTCTCTTTTTCCGGGAAATGGTGGATTTTGGCGATAATAGTGCGCGGGCGTGCAGATGAGGGTTGAGCTCCTATACGATGCACCCGATCCACTTTGAGTCCAATGGGAAAGTTGTTTATCTCAAGAAGGTGTGGGAGGAACTCCGCCATGAACTGCGTCGGGTTGCCTTTCTCCGCCTTTTCTGGTAAGCCTGATATTTTAATGTTCGAGCGTCTCAATCTACTTTCTAGGTCAATTAGCTTGTGCTTCGTGGCCGTGTTGATCTCCGTCAGTTCCTCGCACCGTTTCTTCAGGACTGTGATGCGGGACTCGTGGTCAGTAGCACAACCTTCCAGGTCAGCAACCTCATGGTCAGTCAGTGAAGTTTGCACTTGTTCTAGTTTCGAGTCCAGCGCATTGAATCTAGAGTTCATGTCCTCTTCGAGCTTTTGGATGGCCGCTAAGATAACGGTCAGTGTAGGTTGTGGGCTCGGGTTGCCCTCGGAGCTAATGCTGACGGAGGGGTTGCAAGTTTGCTCGGCAATGCTAACACTAACATCTTCTTCCATAGTAGAGGCAGCTTTACCATCTTTCTTTGGGGCTGATTTTTGGATGGCGGATTTCCCCTTTGCAGCATTTTTAGCAGAGCTGCTCATGGTTAAATATTGTCTGTGCAAGTGTAGATTTTAAATGTAGTTTGAGCGAGGGTAGTGGAGCAACTCGAAAAAGCGTCTACTCCATGCAGTGCTCGACAGCGCCAATCCAATAGTGGATATTTGTTAGTGCAGTCTGACAGTTCTTGACGATTACATGTTGTTATTGTGTCAGCACCTCTTTATAGATAACATTGCTCAGAAAGTGGCTCTTTTTCTTTGTTTCATCATCTCGAGCAAGAATACGAAGTATGCTTGATCTGCCAACTCTGCTTGCTGCAACATAGAATTGACCATGATTGAAGAAGTGTCTTAGAAAAAGACACCAACACGTTGCAAAGACTGGCGTTTGGACTTATTCACAAGAGTGGCAAAGCAGAGTCTCACTGGAAACTACTTACGTTGCAGGGTGAATAGAAATATGTTGTCAGATGGGATGTGGATGATGCGTGGAACGAGTAATTGCCAGCATTGACACCGATCACAGAAGTCGCAATCAAAAGATGAGGCAGGATTTGTTCAATGATGTATCTCGATCCACTGCAGTGTCCATTTTGTTGGTTGAAGTTTTGAAGTGGCATGATCACCATTCCCAAATTTAAAGTGAAGCGATGGGGGGGCATACCAGATGGGCAGAGGGTATTTAGAAACTCAGTTGCGTACATATGTGGACGCTCAGATTCTGCAGTGTAAAGTGGCAAAATCTGCTTCTGCAGCTTGAGTGATCGTCATGTTTTCTGTTATACGAAGAATCTCAACATTTTTCCATAGGTGGGAGCTCTTGAAACACCTCCCTATGATCTGAAATCGGCTGCCATGTGGGACAACGGTAAGGATTTGCCTCCAGTCACTGCTGAAAACCATTGTGATGCTACCAAATGGCTTGTCTGAACCTCTGAGCCACTGGAATGTACTGTCTGCTGCTTCTAATGCACGGCGATCCAACATTGACACTGTCATTGTCATTCTAAGGAGTGTTGCAGTTCACTCATTCTGCAAGTGGACTTGTCGGTGAGAATGAGAGGACATTTTGTTCTACTGTGAAAGGTTGTGCCTTTTGGGAGTAGGGTAGCTGCAATGCCACTTGCAGCTGTTGCAAGAGCTACTTTGCCCTGTGGACGCACTTTGTTAAGGATGTGGCACAATATAAATGTTTTCCCAGTTCCACCACTTGCATCAAGGGATATAATTTTTCCATGTCCCTGTTCCGCACTTTCCATAACTGTTTCGACAACTTTTTGCTGTTTGTCATGGAGGCTGTTTTCTGTATCAGTAATGATAGTTTGAAGTTCCTCTATTTGTGCTATCAGTCTCATGCTGGATAATGCGGGGAATTTGACTAATTTGACGTGAAGTGAATCAGGCTCAGGGAGGCCAAAGTTCCCATTTAAAGTAAAACCATGTCTTTCAACGTGGTCCTTAAGGTCAAGTAGCACTTGAGTCACAATAAATTCATCTGGCTCATTCACATTGGCCCTGCGCATGAAATCATCATACAGCACATGCTTGTGCCTTTCCCAGAACTGCAAGTGATCCCCTCTAAGAACAAACATTAGCATGTTGGTGAATACCTCACGCAGTGCTGAGCCAAATGTCACATTTGCAGCCTCCTCCATAACAGAATCTACTTCTTGGTCATTGTCAACAATGGCATGCACAATGCAAGCTGCCAGATAGGTGTCCATGACCACATCTCCAACTCGTCGGAGGTCTTTGAAGCATGTTGGCCCTGGCACGCAGTACAAAAGGATGCAGAGATAGAATAGTTCAGCAGTGTGAGTGTTGAAGACAATCATTGGAATTTGTCCAACGGTGTCAGTCATGCTGTCATTGTGAGAACTCAGTCTTTTTTTCCACAATTGAAATTTCTTCTGTGTGTATGTGAAGTGTTGAAATAAATCTGGGTACACAATGTGTCACATGTGTGGATGAAGAGACATTGCTTCAAAAAAGGCAGTCAGTGTGGTGGCAGGTGGCCCTTAGTTCAACAGGTTGTGGGCCGCGCCATCCTTTTTTTTCATCCTCTATATGAATTGCAAGCATCTTTACTGGTGGCTGTTTCTGCTGAATGGGGAAGTCATATACGCACCAGTATCCCTCAGATGCAGTAATGTAATGCCCTAACTCATAATGTGTCACCTCATCATGGGTCTCATCATCAGGCACATCCAGTCTCACCATGATCAGGTCCTTTCTCCAAATATTTATACAGGTATTTGACACTGGAGACAGCACACACAATTTCAACGTTAATATGCGCATTGTAGTAGAGCACGGATGTACGGATTGTATGGCACAACCCATGTATTATTGACAGGTACGTTGACGCCACCTCTGATGGTCTTGATGATGGGAGAACCAGGTGCTTCTTCTGTTCGTCTTCGGTACAGTGGGTAGGAGTTGTCTAAAAAGCTTGTGTTCTGTGTTAATTGTTTGGGATAGTCTTTGGTGCACTTTTTGTCTACCATGCAGTGGCTGGCTCTGTTCCATTGTCCACATGGACCGTGAATCATGTGTGATGTTACAATGCGATGTAGTTCCATATTTGTGTTTTTATCAGGAATCTCTGCAGATACCACACGGTCAATAACGGTGGCGGTCCTGGGTTTGTCGCGGGCTACCATGGTCATGAGCATGTGTATATGTGGAAGAGGCCTCTTTTGTGTTTCCAAATCACAAAAGAAAGCCAAAATCAGTGCCATTTCATTCTGTCCAGTTCCCACCACGCGTAAAGCGCTGCGTTCGTTTCTTGGGATGGCAGGTTACTACAGAGCTTTTTGATGTAACTTTTCGACTGTTGCTCAGCCACTAACTCGTTTATTGAGCCCAAAAGTGGAGTTTGTGTGGTCTTCAGACTGTCAGGTCGCATTTAACAGTCTCAAGGTGCTTTTGTGTCACGCCGCCGTACTGGCGGCTCCGGACTTCACCAAGCCGTTCAAACTGGAGGTGGACGCAAGCGGAGTGGGTGCTGGCGCTGTTCTGCTACAGGAAGATGCTGAGGGAGTGGATCAACCGGTGTGCTATTTTTCTAGAAATTTAACAAACATCAGCTTAACTATTCAACCATTGAAAAAGAGACACTTGCTTTGTTGTTGGCCTTACAGCACTTCGAGGTGTATGTTGGATCTAGCTCTTTGCAGGTCGTTGTTTACACTGATCATAACCCTCTGGTCTTTCTCCCCCGTATGTACAACCACAATCAGCGCTTAATGCGTTGGGCGCTGATTGTGCAAGACTACAATTGGGATGTCCGCCACAAGAGAGGTTTCCACCTTCCACCAGGCTTCCACCTTCATGTGAAATACTTGAACAATGATGTCTGGTCTCTGATTGGTCTGTCTGATTGGACCCTCAAAAAGTGATCCTGTGATTTCAGGCCAGTTTGGGTTGCAAGTGAAAGTGAGGAAGAAGTCAGGTTTTCCTTTGATTTGTACCAAGGCCATGGCATCTTGGAACTCCTTGGCGTACCATCGGGGTGATCTGTAAATTGTGGGCAGCAGGATGGTTAGGCGTCCAGGAAGGATCTCAGTGTCACTATTCAGGGCCTCTACAATGATTTTATACTTTTCAGCCTTGATAGACTTCTGGTTGTGGCGGATCCAGTTGAGGTGGTGTGACTCCATTTTTGCCATCATGTCACATACGTATTGCTGTGTCAGTCTCCCACCACAAACCAGTAAATTGAAGTGTGTTGTGAAGCATGTTGTTGCTCCTGGAGCAATGACAGACATCACTATTCAGTGATGGAAGATTCACAGTGCCAGGATGAAGGTCATAACGTTGTTGTTAGGACAATTTTCAGTTCATTGACATTGTCATTTTGGGTCACATACTCAATGGCTGACTTAAACTGTTGCACGTATGGATTGCACATGTGAATGGCCTCTTGCGTCCTCAGTAAAAACATCTTCATTCAGATCACTGTTTGAGGCATGGACTCGACAGTTTCCCAGCTCATGAGCAGGATTGTGGAAATAGATCTGAACAAAGAGTGGTGTGCGACCTTATTCAGGAAGGGGGCCGGCAATGTAATGATACATTTGCCTTGTACAGGGGCGTAGCACCAGACCCTGGGCCCTATGCATAGGCAGTCCTGATGGGCCCCCATGTTCCTCAACATGTTGCTAATTATAGACATTATAGCCTATTCATTTAAAATTAAACATGTTTTAAATTAGGCTATTACAATGGTGTGTTATATGCAAACAGCATTGCTAGTGTAGTTTATTTATGGATTTGTGGCGTTATTTGTAAGGTTAATCTTACCGGAGTTTCAGCAGAATCCTTTTCTCTCCTCTTTCCATACATAAGCACCACAATGTGAGCATGTAGGACATTCAAACAGTGAGGTCTTGCTCAGCATTTGCCTATAATCACCATTAAGTTCCTCTTGGAAGAAGTCTGTATCGTCACACCGAGCAAGGTTGCTATTGTCTTCTCGTGCCTTTTCCAGACGGGCGGGATGCATCTTCTGATGGCACGTGGCATCCCTTGCTCGTCTTTCCTTTTACTGCTGAGGGGTCTCCTCCTCTCTCAGAAGGCTGTGTCGTTGACAGTCATGCATCTGGTTATCTGCTCGCATCTCAGGTGTTTCCTCATCTCTCATGTTAGCATGGTGAGCAGCGCCGCTTGCCAGCCGAGCACAACGTTCATCCTCTTCCTCAGCTTCACGGCCCCTTTCCTGACGTGCAACGTCACTTGTCAGCTGAGCACGGCGTTTGTCCTCTTCCTCAGAATCACGGCACCTTTTCTGCCATGCAGCATTACTTGCCAGGTGAGCATCTCAGGCTTTGACTGACTGAGCATTATGTGCATGTGTAACAGTAGGTCACAATCAGGTGGTCTGCAAAAGATAAGATGCCCAGAAATGTGGTTTGAATATGACTAATTTGGCTGCTGTTCATAACTGATAGTTCATTTAAATTAGAATAATTTATGCACATTAATGCACAGCCACAGAGACGGAGGAGAGTGAGCATGAACAATAACAGTAATAGCTCTTTGGCTATTGAATACAGGTTGTAATATGACAACATGCATCTGGTTATCTGCCATACCCAAGGGTGTATAGTGTATTGTAGTGTGTGATGTATATTCTTCATTCTTCATTTTTTGTTTGTCGGTGTCTGATATAATAATTATTTGTTTGTATTATGTCTGATGTCTTGTTATAAAGTGCCTTGCGATTGTGCCACAAACCCAACTGCCCCACGGGGACAATAAAGTTATCTACTACTACATTATTGCAATCGTTATTAGTGGTTTCAGGAGATGCAGCATTCAACATGTACTAAAGTTTTTTAACTGCAAACTTTTTCATAGAAGAGATTCTAAGCATAATAGCCAGTTTTAGCATTGAGAGCAGGCTATGTTTTAGTTGCTACGATTGTTATGGATCAGTGTCTGTCTCCCTGTCCCAGCCTGTTTTCCTGTTCCCCTTTCCCTTGTGTGTGTGTTGTCTGTGTCTGTCTACATGTCACTCAAGAGGATCTAGGTCAAGGGGCGTGGTCACTCTCACCTGCTCTGCTCCAGCCAGCTGCAGAGCATTCCAGTAATCAACCAACAGCCAGCTGCAGCTCATACCAGTACTCAACCTACAGTTATCTACCCGGGCTGTTCACCTCTTCAGCGGCAGTTCGTTGCTACCATTCTCATGATTCTGCCTCTGGACCCGCTGCTCATCAGCATTCATCTGCCTCCTTGCTGCCTACTCACGTCGCTGCTCCGCTCTCAACCAGCCATCCGTCATCTTCGCTGCCTGGCCACACACCGGATCTCCGGTTTCGACCCTACCTGAAACGGCTATCCTGGCCACCTCCCTCCTCCACTATCAAACATCATTTCTAATAAACGCTATAAACTGCTCATCTGTGTTCGTGTGCCTGTTCCTCAGTTCCGGGTCTGACTGGAGCTTAACAGAATGAACTGGCCACACAATGAACCCGGCTGAGGCGCCACACGAAGCACAGGAGGACGGCATGCAGCATGCCCTCCAGTCTCAGGGATTGCTGTTGGGGCAACACGACCACCTTCTACGGACCTTATTGGAGAACAACTAGCAGCTGTCGAATCAAGTTTCCAAGTTAACATCACAAGTGGCTGATCTGGTAACTCCTAATGCCTCCCTTTCTGTTCCTCTGTCTGCACCTCCTCCTGTTTCCCCAGGCTCGGCTGCTCCCGCTCCCCGAGAGCCTCCTGTCACCTCGCCTGAACCCTTCGCCGGTGAGCTAAAGAAGTGTCGTGGTTTCCTTCTTCAGTGCCACCTGGTTTTTGCACAGAAGCCCCACTCCTTTGCCTCTGAGACGTCTAAGGTACAATATGTTCTAGGTCTGCTCAGAGGGAGAGCTCTGTTCTGGGCAGAAGCCGTGTTCACTAACCAGCGCACTGAGGGGTATTCTTTCGATAATTTTTCCTCACATCTTAAGACTGATTTTGACCACCCAGACCATGCCGGTAATGCCTCCAAGAGACTCCTGAAGCTACGACAGGGCACAAGCAGTGTGGCAGAATATTCCATAGAGTTCTGGACATTAGCCGCTGATTCCAAGTGGAATGATGAAGCACTCCAGGGGGCATTTGTAAACGGTTTGAGCGACCGTGTCAAAGATGAGTTGACCAGCTCAGCGCTCACCCCCCTTTGAGTCCTCTACTAAGGAGCAAGACGAACCCATGCAGCTGGGTCGTGCTAAACTGTCCCCAGCAGAAAGACAGCTGCGCCTTCGGGCTGGCGAATGTCTGTACTGTGGGAACGCCACCCATTTCCTCGCCAACTGTCCCGTTCGACCAAAAGACAGGTCTCGCAAGTAAGGGTGGGTGTCCTTGCGAGCCCTACATCTACCTCCCAACCCATAGGCCCCCGATTAGCTATTCCTGCCACACTCCAATTCAGGACTCTGTCCCTCCCGTTAACCGCATGAATTGACTCCGGAGCAGAGGACAATTTCCTTGATGCTAACTTTGTTAAACAAGCGGCTATTCCCGTTACATCTCTGCCTTCCCCTATCCCAGTCTCTGCCATTGATGGTCATCGTTTTACCCGGATAACGCACCAAACTGTCCCCATCTCTCTCATTCTGTCAGGCAATCACAGAGAGATGATTCAGTTTAAAGTAGTCTCCTCACCAACCCCTCCCCTTATCCTCGGTTATCCCTGGCTTAGCTGTCACAATCCCCACATTGATTGGGAGAACCACAAGATCCATAGTTGGAGCACTCGTTGCCATTCTGTCTGCCTCGGATCGGCTATTCCGCCCTCTGATAACCTCCCTGCTCCTCTCGTCTGTCCCTGATGAGTACCGAGATTTAGAAGAGGTTTTCAGCAAAACTAAAGCTCTCTCTTTACCGCCTCACAGACCGTATGACTGCGCCATAGAGCTTCTTCCCGGTGCTCCCTTACCGTCCAGCCGGCTATTTAATCTGTCCCGGCCTGAGAGGGAAGCCATGGAGACCTATATAAGGGACTCACTAGCTTCAGGCATTATCCGTCCCTCGTCTTCCCCTGTCGGCGCTGGTTTTTTCTTTGTTGACAAAAAAGACAAAACCCTTTGTCCCTGCATCGACTACCGGGGACTCAATAACATCACCGTCAAAAACACCTATGCCCTGCCACTCATCAATTCGGCTTTCGAACCCCTTCAGGGTGCCACTGTATTCACCAAACTCGACCTTCGCAACGCCTACCACCTCGTCCGTATCAAACATGGGGACGAGTGGAAAATGGCGTTCAAGACTGCCCTAGGGCATTTTGAGTACCTGGTCATGCCATTTGGTCTAAGTAACGCCCCTGCGGTTTTTCAGTCCATGGTAAACGATGTCCTAAGGGATTTCCTCCACCGTTTTGTTTTTGTCTACTTAGACGATATTTTTGATCCCAGGAAACAGCTGCAGCGATTCCTCGGCTTAGCTAATTTCTACCGCCGTTTCA